>CM077086.1:98578153-98830226 GCA_039513925.1 Platanthera zijinensis
CTCCTTGGTTAGTACCCTGTCCCATCTTGACAAGATTCTAGTGTCAATTCTCCTCATATGATTTATTTTAGCTCTTGCAACTTGATGTAGTATCTCTAGCATTGCTGAGATCAGATACAAACTCAGGATCCTGCATAGGTTAGGCTTCTTGATCCCTTCCTTGATCCTGTCAAAGACTACTGTCGACCAGTTAGTCTTGAGATTAAATATTAATCTTATCATTAAGCTGAACATGAAGGAAGATATCCTGTCATGTCCCCCTGTCTTGCATAATATAACCTTTCCAACCACTTCAGAAAGAAATTTCCCTTGGGAATTCATCCCTTTTGTGTTCATAGAGGACCCAATCTTTGTGGTTGCATTCATAACACACCATTGAAGTCCCTCTGCTATCTTGTCAGAATTAACCTCATCTTCTTCTTTGAGCGATGACAGTTGGAGTACCTTGCTCAGACTTTTAGAAGTAAGCTTTATCTTCGTTCCAAGAACTGTTGACCTAATCTTGTTTCCAGTTGACTCTAGCTTTTTGTTGGAGAAGAATTCAAATATTTCTTTCTTCCATATCTTGGTTGGTTCTGAGACCATAAATTCTAGTCCAGCATTAGTGACTAGGGTGATGAATTTCTGAATTTCTTGAGAAGCATCGTTGAAGGCGTTACGAACCAGTTCGTAACCCTCGTTGATGTTTTCTTCCAACTTTGGCGCCATTGAATGTTGAAGGAAGAGAGATTTAGGATGGTTGAGAGGAGATCTGGCTCTCGACACAGAAGTTTAATGTCTCGAGAAATCTAAGTCGCGTGGTCGATTAATTCTCGTTTTAACCAATTTATAGGGTTTTAAATTTGGAAGGTCAAACGACGTGCCCAATTATTGTGTTTCGACACCTTGTATCGACATAGAAGTTAACATCTCGACTTGGATAATAGGAATCCAACACAATTATTTGTCGACACTACTCTATAGGAGTCGACATATAAGACTTGACATTGTTGTGTCGATACCTTGATTTAAGGTGTTGACAGAAGTATGCCGACACATAGATGTATGATGTCGGCAGTATTGTGTCGACACTAAGCTCTGGTAGTGTCGACACTTTCCTTTTAATGTCGACACCAAGCTCTGGTAGTGTCGACACTAACAACAATTAATGTCGGCCAACTTTTTGTTGATGTCAACATGAATTCTTAACTTAGATAATATCTGAGGATTTTTCCTTTAATTAGTTTATAAATTTGCTTACTCAATATCTAGCATTCCTAGCTAAATCCTAAAGTTATTGAACTTAGTTTCATCCAGAGGCTTATTTAATATGTCAGCTATTTATCAATCTGTAGTGACAAATTCTAAACAGATGTCATTTTTCTCTACATGTTCTCTTATAACGTGATACCTAATTTCAATATGCTTTGTTCTGCTATGTGAAACAGGATTTCTAGCAATGGAAATAGCACTTATAGAGTCACAATATAAAGGTGTTTTACTTAGCTTGATGTCATAATCTTCTAACTGATGATGCATCCACAATAGTTGTGCACAACAACTTCTTGCAGCAATGTACTCTGACTCAGCTGTAGAAATGGCAACACTTGTTTTCTTTTTGCTGTTTCATGACACCAATCTTCCACCTAGGAACTGACAAGTACCTGTGGTACTTTTCCTAACTTCTTTTCATCCTGCAAAGTCTATATCTGAAAATCCAGTTAATAGGAAATCTCTATTTTTACGGTACCAAAGACCTATATCTGGTGTGCCCTTAAGATATCTAAGAATTTTTTTTACAGCAAAATTATGTTAATCTTTAGGGCATGCTTGATATCTAGCACAGACACATGTTGCATACATTATGTCAGGCCTACTAGCAGTCAAGTTGAGGAGGGAGCCAATTATCCCTCTATACAAAGTCTCAACAACAGGTTTTCCTACTTCATCTTTGTATATAGGCATGCTTGACCCCATTGGAGTTTTCATGGTGGATACTGCATCCATACCATATCTCTTTATCAACTCCTTGGTGAACTTAGACTGTGATATGGACATTCCATCATCAGTCTATTTTATTTGAAGTCCTAGAAAGAACTTTAGCTCACCCATACTGCTAATTTAAAATTTCCCTTGCATAAGTTTAGCAAACTTCCTACAAAGGTTGTTTTCAGTAGATCAAAGATTATATCATCAACATAAATCTGAACTAGTATGATCTTGCTTTTGGATTCCCTAAGGAATATAGTTTTTTTTTATTTCCCCCCTTGAGAATTTTTTCTCCATGTGGAAGGTAGACAATATCTCATACCAAGCCCTAGGAGCCTATTTCAACCCATAAAGGGCTTTCTTAAGTCCATAGACAGTTTGGAAAATGAGAATCAACAAAACCTGATGGCTGTTCTACATATACTTCTTCCTTCAAGTCTCCATTTAGAAATGCTGACTTGACATCCATCTGGTAGACATAGAATCCTTGATAGGCTGTATTGGCAAGGAATAGTCTTATGGCCTCCAACCTTGCTATAGGAGCAAAAGTTTTGTCAAAGTCTATCCCTTTTTCCTACCTGTAACCTTTAATTACCAGCCTTGCCTTTTTTTTGATTATGATTCCATTTTCATCCAACTTATTCCTGTAGATCCATTTTGTTCCAATGACATTGTGTCCTTCTGGTCTAGGAACAAGTTTCCATACTTTGCATCTTGTTCAGTTCTTCTTGCATGGCACCAATCCAGTGAGAATCCTTAATAGCTTCCTTAAACTTCTTAGGTTCCACCTGGGACAAAAAGCTTGAACATAGTGCAGTGTTCCTGCTCTTGCTCCTTGTCATTACACCATGTCTAGCATTACCAATGGTTTGGTGAGCTGGATGATCTTTTAGATGTCTCATTGCCTTAGGCATCCTTTCTATAGCAGCCTGTTCTTTAGTGTCTTTAACTTCAATTTATGGAATATTATCAGCTTGCTGTTCTAGAGCTCCCCCATGACAGCATCCATCATCTTCTATATTTTTTTTCTGCTGTCTTGACTTATTTAATGGATAGCTTCTCCAATTTATCCTTTAGACCTGAAGAACTAGATGAAATACTAGGCAGCTCACTGTTAATAAGCATAGATTCATTAAAAACTACATGGACAGATTCTTCTACAACTTGTGTAGTAAAGTTATAGACCCTATATGTCCTACTATTACTGTTGTACCCAACAAAGATTCCCTCTTGGGACTTGGCAGCAAACTTAGTCAAGTGAGATTTACTATTGTTATGTATATAACACTTGCTACCAAAGATCCTAAAATAGGATAGGTTTGGTTTTCTACCCTTCAGAATCTCATAGGGAGTCTTTTTATGACTTTTAGTGATAGAGGCCCTATTGAGGACATGAAATGCAGTGTTTACTACCTCTGCCCAGAAATATTCTGGAAGAGAAGTGTCACTGAGTAGGGTCCTACCAGCCTCTATTAGAGTTCTATTTTTCCTTTCAGCAATACCATTTTGCTGAGGTGTTCTAGGTGAGGAGAACTCTTGATCAATCCCAATACTTTCATAGAACTTTGTCATGCATTCAAACTGAAATTCAGTGCTATGGTCACTTCTGATTTTGATGACTGTACTGTTAAATTCTTTCTGTATCTACTTAACAAAGGTCTGGAAAATATCAGGTGTTTCAGATTTCTTCCTTAGGAAGAACACCCATGCAAACTTGGAAAAGTCATCTACACCTACCAATGTATAAGCTTTCATACCTAGACTACGAACTGGTATAGGACCAAAAAAATCCATATGCATAAGGTAAAGACACCTCACTTAATCTTTGGTATCAAGGCTTTTAAAAGAGGATCTAGTATCCTTGCCCTTATGACATGCTGAACAGATACTCTCCTTGACACACTTGACTTTAGGACCATTCCTGACTAGATCACCACTGAAGAGTTTTCCTATTATCTTGTAGTTTAGATAGCTAGCCTCTTGTGACATTGTACACAGTGAGTGGCTTTCTCATCTGCAACTAGACAAATAGGAGAATCTCTTCTCATACATTCAAAATCTAGACAATAAACATTTCCTCTCCTTGTGCCAGATAAGATGACCCCGTGGTCATTAGAATTTTTTATTTTACACTTATCTTTGAGGAAAGAAATGTCATAGCCAAGATCAAATAATGGGCTTATATATATTAGATTATGTTTCAAACCTTTCATATAGGCCACTTGTGTGATAGTGACTAGACCATTTGTAATCTTACCAAAACCTTTTATAATCCCACTTTCTGAACCTCCAAAGATGACTTTTGGTCCATTGTTAGTTGGAGTATAGTCCTTTAGCATCCACTTTATTCTAGTCATGTGCCTAGAACAACCACTATCCAAGTACCATATAGGGGTATGACTACTTGGACTCACCTGCATAGAACAAGACTATATACCCTTAGGGCCCCAATTTTTATTGGGTCCAAGGCATTGGTTAGATTGAAAATGCATCTGCCTATCTACAGCTTTACTGATAGGTAGAATATCCCTCTTAACACTATCATTGAACCAACAGTCAATGTCAAAGTGACCCACCTTGCCACAACACCGACACTCAAACTTATTATACCTCCTCTTAAGTATTGGTCTGACAACATTGCTATCTTTAGTTCTTAAATCTGATGGTATAACTATTCTTTTTCCTAGTCTATTAGTCAAAGCCTTCTTGGGAATCGGTCTAGCAGTAGATGTACTTGGGATATCCTGAGTCTTAACAATAACATTCTTCTTTTCAAAGTAAATGCTCCAGATTGCTTCAGTGATACCTATATTAGTCCTGCTATCAAACATTGCCTTTGTCTTGTTCTGGTCTGTAAGACCTTGGAAGTTAACTGCTTAATATTTTTTTTGTGATGGGGGTGTGAAACCAAACACAAATTGTCTAGAATGGGTAAGTTGAGTTTTTTGGTGAGCTGCCATTTAGTCACTTACACCCTTGCCACTCTCAATCTCACAGTGACCATAAATGCATTCATGGTCATACCTATTTGATGGCTAATCAATCTTCTTAAAATATATAGGGGGAATTGAGCCTAGTGGTTGTACTGAAGATTTGTCTTTACTTTTAGATTTGGCAACTCTAGTTTTACCTCTATAACCTAGTCCCTTCTTACCCTTTTGGATGGAGAAGGAATCTATTAAAGGTACTGTATTAGTTTTAGAAAATTTAGCCACTAATTCCCTCTCCTTTTGAAGTCTGCTTTCAAGATTCCTGATATGATTATTCTTGAAATTAATAGTACCCATCTGAATAATAGTTATATTCTTCAGTTTACTAACTTCTTTTATCTTCAGATCCAACACTTTTGCTGAGTCTGAAGCAGCAAATCTCAGAGAGGCATTCCCCGAAACTATCTTTTTGGCTAGGATCCTGCTTTCCTTAAATGCCTTCAAGAGCTCACCATAATCATCAATAAGTTGATTGATGTCTCCCTCAGATTAAGAACAATCATCACCTTTTTGAGTTGATGCTTTTGATTTTGGACTAGTTATATATACAGATATAGATGGTGAGGAATGTACCTTACTAGGACCAGGCTGATCCTGGCTATCTCCTTCCTCATCAACTCCCAACAGACTAAAGCAAAGATTGTCTTCTGTCCTTGAATTGATGTCATCCAGCATCTGTTGGAATTCAGTCTACACAGAATCTACTTCTGCAGAATATAACCCAATATAGGCCTCAACATCATCTTCTCTTTCTGATTCTGATGAAGATGAATCAGTCCAACTTTTTCCTTTCTGGGCAACAAATGACTTTTCCTTCTTTCCCTTCTAGTGCTTCTTCTTGTCTCCTGATTCCTTTCCTTTCACAAGACAGTAAACTATGACATCTCCTGATTTGCTGCAGCAATAATAAATAATTTTAGAAGAAGTTTACTTACTAGTTTTTGAGCCATACCTTTCCTCTTTAGAGGATTTCTTCTTTCCATTGTAGTAATCATCCTTGGGGTAAGAAGATGTGGATAGCCTGCTTCTACAGCTCTTTTTCTCTACAAATCTCTTTATATGTCTGGTGAAAGCAGCAAAGTCTTCATCAGAATTGTAACCATCTGATGTGCTAGTGTCTGAGCTTTCAGTTTTTGTCTCAGCAACCTTCCTGGGAGGAGAAGAAGACTTTCTCCTACCCTTTCTTGTGGCCTCAACTTTGAAAGCCATAGAATTATCCTTGATTGAAGACTTGTTGCATTTCTCCTCCTCTTTCCTTATTGTCAACTGCATTTCATAAGACAGCTGTATACTAAACAGTGTTGGTGGAGGTGTATCAGCTAATCTTGCCACTTCTCTTATGGCACAAATCTTAGTATCCCAATCTTTGGTTAATGGCTTAAGGAATTTGTCATTTAGCTCATATGTACTGAATGCCCTTCCATAAGTAATTAGTTCATTCACTATCCTAAAGAATTTCTTATAGCATTCTGCAATACTATCAGTCTTGGTCTGTCAAAAGCTCTCATACTCCGGATTGAGCATAGACTTTCTGTCATCTCTAACCTCTTCAGTTCCTTCCATGTAGACAACCAGTGTGTCCCACATTTCTTTTGATGTTTTGCAATGGACCAGATTCTAAAAAGATGAATCATCTATGGCACTAACAATTATGTTCTGTGCCCTTTTGTCCATAGTATCCAAGATGATCTCATCCTTAGTCATCTCATCATAGCTCTTAGGAGTGGATTTATTGGCATTAAAAACTGATGTTTTCATAGTTATAAAGGGACCTTCTTGAACTATAATATAAATTCTTGGATCAGATGCCTCTATCAACAATCTGACTCTTTATTTCTAGATACCAAAATTTTCTTTCCTGCATATGGGAAGTTTAATTGAACCAAGCTCTTTCTGATTCTCACTTGATCCAATTTTGAATATCTATAACTGTCATGGAGATAAGCTCTGACTGTTAAGTCAAATTTTGAGCAACCTCCCTCTGATACCAATTTAAAGAATTCAATAATGAACAACTAATCACCTAGAGGGAGGGGGGGGGTGAATAGGTTCCATTCTTTATAATAGGAAGTTTTAGGATTTCTAACTAGCAATTCTAGTTATCCAACCGTACAAGCATCATAAACATTCAGAGTAAGCAAACATAGCACAGAGACACACAAATTTATATTGGTTCCCCAATATTTGGGTACATCCACTTTCCCCCTTCGCCTATCTAGCAATGAATTAGATTCGGCCCAACTTCCACTTTTCTCAAATCCACAGATCTTACCACTCAGAACCCTTCCAGGTTCCTACAACTCAGACTTCTTCAAGTCCTACATTTAAGATCCTTCCAGATCCTACAACTCAGATTCTTCCCAAGAACCCTACCTACCTCAGCCCTTATCACCAGGCCTATATCTCATATCACAAAGATCCTACCTCAGGCACTCAACCCTACCTCAGCCTTTATAAATTTAGGCTTATAACTCAGAAAGATAGACTTTCTTACACTCAGATCTATACAGATCCTACAGTTGTGATTACAATGTTTTAAGAATTTCTTTACCCAGAGAGAGAGAATGGGATAAAGTGTTCTTGACTAAAACTTGAGAGATTTGTCTTCTTCTGATCCTTGCAGCTTCGGATCTGATTCAACCTTACTTAGTTTCTTCAAAGCTTCTTGAAAATAGAGAACTAGGTTGAATCTCTCTTGAGCAGATGGAGGTGATCATTAATCAGCTTCCTTCTTCTCCTTCTTCTTATTACAGAAATGATTCTGTAATCCTTACTGATCTCCCAATATTTTTCTACGTCTCTGTGTTTTTGTGTTATATAATTCTGTGTGTTATTGTCTTCTTTGAAAGCATTGTTCTATTTATAGAAAAATAGCAGAGGTAACTGGCTGAACCGGTAGCTGACTGGCATCTGACAGTTCAGACATCTGACAACTTTAAAAGTTATGCCAGCTGTCACTTCTTAGATCTGGAAACCTGCAACTTGGTCTTCAAAACAGCAGAAAGCGTCGAAACAGATCTTCTTCGCAATGTGTTGACACTGATTTCAAAATGTGTTGCCACAGATTATGAATGTGTCGACACAGCTATCAGGATGGCGACACGTTGCCTTAATGTAGTCGATAGACTTCAATCTCTATCGACACAGCTTTTCTTTATAGTCTCGACACAGATAATGTAGAATGTGTCGACACAACTTCCTTTGTGTCGACACAACTTTTCTTCAAAACAGTTGTCAACCTAAGTCCTGGGTGTTGACATATCAGCTTTAGCTTACTGTAAGCACTACTAGTCATAGTGTGTCGACACAAGTCCCGAGTGTCGACACAGTTGATCTTCAACTCAGCATTCAAGATATCGACTGAGATCATTTAAGTCGACACAGCTTGTGTTGTCTTATATCTGTGTGTCGACACAAGTCCTTTGTGTCGACAAAGTTGGTGTAGACTGAACTTCTATGTGTTGACATAGTTTTGCTCATATTCTCGACACAGCTTCTTCACAAGCGTCGACACTTACCGAGTGTCTCGACGCTTTTATAATTCGACAAATTACTGCATTACTTAGTCTGCACAAATAAACTTAAACAGACATCAAATACAAGATGATGTATGTCATTGATTTAAGTGAGGCTTCTCCAAATCTGGTATAATTACCAATATACCCAACAATCACCACTCCAACCCCGATTTGAGAGGTTAATGATCAAGATGAAGAAATCATCCAAGTTGATGAAGTCACTCCTGTGGTTGAAGACACTCAAGATGCAAGGACTCTAGAGCTCAGACATCTGAGGGATCACCCAATGGATAAAATCATAGGAGATCCCAGGGATGGTGTTAGAACCCGTAGAGGTACAACTAATGAGAATTTATATTTGAGTTTTCTCTCACAAGTTGAACCAAAGAAGTTTGAGGAAGCAAACTCAGATGCTTCTTCCATTATGGCCATGGAAGAAGAGTTGAATCAGTTCAAGCTTTGCCATGTCTTGAAACTTATTCCAAGCCCAAATGTAAGAACGTTATCAGAACAAAGTGGGTCTACAGGAACAAGATGGACGAGGATGGGAAAATCATAAAGAACAAGGCCAGACTCGTCACCCAAGGATACAGACAAGAAGAAGGAATCGACTTCGACCAGACGTATACTCTAGTGGCAAGGTTTGAGGCAATCAGGTTGTTCCTAGCATATGCTACACTTAAGGGCTTCACTGTCTAACATATGGATGTGAAGTCTGCCTTCCTTAATGGTGACATAAATAATGAGGTGTATGTGGAACAACCCCCAGGTTTCGTTGATCCTAACTTTCCTGAGTATGTTTATCTGTTATCTAAAGCCTTGTATGGTTGAAACAATCTCCTCGAGTTCGGTATGATACGCTGTCTAACTTTCTCTTAAAAACAAGTTCACAAGAGGAAAGATAGATAAGATATTATTTCTTAGGGAAATAAAAGGCAAGATTTTGCTAGTACAAATCAATGTCGATGACATCAAGGTCTACTGATGTCAACCTCTACAAAAAGTTTTCTAAACTTTTGCAAAGGAAGTTCGAAATGAGCAGTATGGGAGAGCTGAAGTATTTCTTAGGAATTCAGGTGAAACAATCTGTAGGTGGAATTTTCATCTCTCAGACAAAGTTCACCAGGGAGTTAATTAAGAAATTCGGAATGGAGAACACAACCTCTATGAGGACTCCAATGGGTTCATCTGATTCTCTGGATATGGATGAGAAAGGGAAACCTTTTGATGAAACCAAGTACAGAAGCATAATTGGATCCTTGCTCTACCTCACTGCCAGTAGACCAGACATAATGTTCTCCACATGTGTATGTGCTATATTCCGCGTGAACTGTAAGGAATCTCACTATGCTGCTGCAAAGCAGATTTTGAGATATCTTAAAGGTACACCTATTCTGGGCTTATTGTACCCAAGAAGTAATGACAACAAACTAATTGGTTTCTCAGATGCAGACTTTGTATGAAGTAAATATGATAGAAAGAGCACATTCGGGACTTGCCAATTCCTTGGAAGAAGACTTATTTCTTGGAGTAGCAAAAAACAGAATTGTGTCGCAATTTCAACGGCCGAGTCAGAATACGTTTCTGTCGGCAGTTGTTGTGCACAATTGCTTTGGTTAAAGAATCAACTAGAAGATTACAATATGAAAGTCAAGGAAATTACTTTGTTTTGCGACTCCTCCAGTGCGATTGTAATAGCCAACAACCCAGACTCTCACCGCCGGACAAAGCACATAGATCTGCGGTACCACTTCATCCACGAGCATGTGGAGCAGGGAGACATAAATCTACAATATGTCCCAACTGACAGGCAGATTGTAGATATTTTCAGAAAGCTGCTGGATGAGGCCAAGTTCTTATTTTTCAAAACAGAACTTGGCATGCTCAACAAGGATGTATAAGAATGAACAAAGAGGTCTCAAGCAAGTTCAAGATCAGGCTCAACTTCAAGATACAGAAAAATTTAGAAAATGGACTGCATTTCTTGAGTACAACACTTGTACTCAAGAACAGAAGAAAAACTTTTCGAGTGCTGATATTACTTCTCGAGAACATTGAAGTCACTTATCTAGAACAAATATTCCTACTCGTGAAAAGGCTACTTTTTCTCGAGTGCGTCCAATCTTGTTCTCAAGAAGAATTGGTTCTCTCGAGAAATTGAGTGTTCATCTGGACTTCAAGTTAAAAAATTTCTTATTGGCACCCAGCATCTTCACCGCCTCTTTCCAGGTATTTTAAATATTATTAATATTATTTTTTCATCAAAGTTAAGGGTTAGTATAAATAGACTAAGGTCCAAGAAAATCATATTCCTGATTTCAAAACCCATCTACTCGAGAAAACTGGTTCATCTTCTCTGTCTCTGCCGTCTGCCGCAAGCCAGATTTTCCAGTGGCTGGCCATCCAGAATCATTTCCTTCTTATCAATGGCTCCGTCTTCTAAGATTGGGATTGGGAGTGAGCTTGTTGTTGTTGGGATTGTAGAGATTTCTGACGATTTCCAAAATCTTCTTCTTCTCGTAGACACTGCCATATTAACCTTCGTTCTTCAGCAACCCTGTAAGATTCTCTTTCTTGAGGTAGAAGAATTCTTTCGAAATGCCAAAGTGAAAAGGAATGGGAAAGTTCTTAAGTCCAAGGTTAAGGGGATTAAGATCAAGCTTGCCAAGTCAAATGTCTCTACCCTTCTTCGGCTACCCTTGGTTGAAGAGGAAGATGACATAACGTCTTAAGATTATGACAAGGCATACAGTTTTTGTGAAATTTCTGTGGTTATCAACAACATTCGTCGACCAGACCTCAATGTAGAGGGCAAGCTTCTAGTGGACATTCTCGGAAAAGTTCTTCTATGAAAAACAACTTCAATATGTTTCATCTCTACCGATCTCTTTTATATGATGACATCCATTATTTCCAAGAAGAAGTTTCAGTTTGGCATGATGATTCATGACAAGATCATAGAAAGCATCAAGGCTCCCAACTATGCTAGGATTATCTCTCTTATCCTGCATGAGTTGAATCCAACAATTTTTGACTTCTCCAAAGGCACAACCCTCCATCACATGAAGAAAGTATCTTTCTCTTCCATTAAAAGATGGGAATTGATACTAAAATATCCAGTCCAAGCTCACAAGGCTGCTAAGGAAATAGAAGATGTGGACAGGACCCCATCTCCTTCCTCTCATCAGATAACTGACTCAGTTATTCAGGGGGAGCCTGCCCCATCTGTTCCAGCTCAAAAAGCTCCAGTTCCTTCACCTACTGCAAGTCATCAAGTCCAAGAAACCATTCCATCTACATCAATTGATTCCTCTACCTCTGTATTGTATACATAATTTACCTATTTGACTGTTGCTGAAGATATTCTAGAATCAGAAAACGTTACAGATGATCAGATTCAAGGACAAGTTCTATCCACTATTGAAGAAATCACAAGAATGATAGAGGAGCTCACATCCAAAGTGCCTCTATCCTCTATTCTTAAAGATCACCCCTCATCCTCCAAGTCCCCTGAAAAACCAGCAATGTCTTCTTCTCCTCCTCAAGAGAAGTCTCTTGAGATTGATCTAGAGAAATCTCCTAAACATCTACCTGATGATGAAGTTATTTCCTTTAAGATTAAGAAGATGACACTCCTCTAGAAGATGCTGAACCAAGACTCCCAAGTCTTAACTTCACCAATCCCTCCTTGCTGCCCATAGAAACTGAAGATGAGGATAGATCTGTACACAAGAAATGGCCATCTACCTCCACTGTTGTGATTGAAGAAATCCTTCCATGGAAAGCCCCTGCTCTGCCTCCTCCATCTGCTCAACCTACAGTAGTCTTCCCTGAAAGCCATATTTGTAAACCACGAAATCGGTGATCCCTCCGAAGGTAGCCAACTCGCAAGTCGCGGCCTGCTCTAAAAGGTCGCGGCCTGTCGGCCTTTTTTTCTAAGTGTGGGCGGACTGACCGCTCAGTCCGCGTGGCTAGGGGGGTTATCTCTAGGAAGACCGCCCAGGTCGCGCAGCCCCTGCTCAATACGCGCGACTAGGGTGGTCCACCTAGTCTGACCACCCAGGTCGTGCAGCAGCAGCTCGTTCTGCAGGGGCTGCAGACTGCTTCCTCAGTCCTCTCCTGCAGGATGCGTAGTTAGATCGGTTAACCGTGTGATGGTTCATTCTTCCTCAGGTTCAAACTGCCCAACAATGTGGCGGACTCGCATTCCGATCCGCCTAGACCGCTCGATAGAACCGTGGTCAGCGAGTGTTGGATTTAGTCTTCAGTCCACCAGGTCTCTTGCCCGTCGCCAAGCGAAGCCTCCAGCAGGAGGCGGCTTGCTCAACCTGTCTGCCGCAAGTTGGGTGGACTCGTTCCGCAGTCCGCCAGGGTTGATTCAGTACGGTAATCGATCAGGTACATCTTGGTCTCCATGGGCAGGGCATACTCGTTATCATGCCTGCCTTCATCGCAGCCACTCAACCTCATCCGTAGCGGGTTGGGAAAACTCGCTTAGTAGTCCTCCAGCAGCAAGACAATCCCAGTTTGCGTGGCCTAGCGCGGACTCTGCTGACACAGTATTTTTACTCGCACGACCCCGCGCGAGCCCACCCAGCGGCAGCCATCTCCAGCTCTAAGTACCTAACTGTGCGGTGATGCGTGTAAATATTGCAAGCGCACCGGTCGCACAAGTAATAATGTTTTGGGAATGAATCCCCGAGTGTAGGTCTCTTGAGGAATGCAATTAGCGTAGAACAACGAACGATCTGAAATTCTCATTATGAGAGTTAATTAAATAAAGGAAAAATAATGGGCTTTGAAGGTGGTTTTGCAAAAAATAAACTAAAGCGAAATATATGGGTCGCAATCACCGCTTCACAAGGTGAGATGGATGTAACGGCCGCGATGCCGTACTTTGGTAAGGCGAATGGACGGTGAGCCAGTGAGTGAGGTGTTTAGTGCGGAGTGCAATCGAATGGAACGAAGGAACGGAGTGAAGTTAGATGGGTAGAGGCGCATCAAATCCCAAAGCTCACGAGCAAGATTAAACAACAATAATCTAATTAAAACAACTAGAAATCGAAGTTCATTACAAGCTTAAGTCATTTCATACAACAAGAGAGATGGAGAAAGACTAAACCAAGAAAGTGAAGATCCACTGCGGTTGTTGGCCGGAGGTGCGGGTTGTCAATCCGCTTCCACGCGCAGTCCGAGGAGGTTTCCGGTACCGACGAGCTGTCACCTCGAGGGCTTTAAGTCTGTTCTCTAGGTTTTCTTCATCATCTTCTTTGGTGGAAAGCTCGGAGAAGAGGTCTTTAATGGCAGGGAGGATCACCGGAGGATGCAGAACGCTTTAGAATTGCCAGAAAATAACCTCCCGATGGTAGGGATGAAGGTGGAGATGGATGGAACTCCTGGGATGCGAAAGATCGATCCAGGGTCCGTACCCTAATTTGCGGAACAGGCCGATTTATAGAAGCAGAGTTAAATTGCGCGCACGACCACTGGCACACGACTAGTGGTCGTTGTTGGGTTTCTCTATGAGGTTGGCACATCACTTGTGCACGCAGCAGAAGTAATAAAATCTAGAACAACCCAAAAGAGATTGGATCGGGCCATGCATGGTGAATCAAGAAGTTAACAAAAATTAGACAAAAATTACCTTTTCGGTGTTGAGTCACAACTCAACGAAGATGCTCCAAATGTGATTCCTTGTCGGTGGCAAGTTCCACGTAGAATAATATCTACGTCTCTGCAGAAATCCACACGAGCAGGAGAACTCCAAACTTCCGTCACACGGATGATCGGAGAGAAGATCAGCCGCACCTTTGCACTTCCCACGGACTGCTAGGTCCGCGTCAGGGAAAGCAAGACCAGCAAAGGTCGCCGGAGAGGAGGTGGTCGGCAGAGCGAATAGCCGGCGGCGGAACTTTTCCGTTCGGCGGAATCGGGATTCGGCGGATCGGGAGATCGGCGGAACTCTCTCCATCGGAATCCCGATATTGGTCGATCTCTATTCCTCAAAACCCTAAGTGTCCTATTTATACCAAAGGCATAAACAGTTCATAGGAATCGCTATCCGCAGACAACCCAAGTTAGGGTTTCTGGATCGTTCGGCGAGAATCACCTCCAGATTCAGCGAGAATCAGTCGACGAGAATCAGTCGGCGACAATCAGTCGGCGAGAATCAGTCGGCGAGAATCAGTCGGCGAGAATCAGTCGGCGAGAATCAGACGCAGAATCGGCGAGAATCAAATAGTTCGATTCTCGACGATTATGCCTTAGTCGGCGAGACATACACGACGACTCCCATCGATTCTCGTCGATTCTGCCACAGTCGACGAGTCATACTCGACGATTTTCCCTTGGCAACATTTGCCTAACGTCCCATACTAAAGGGTGATTGGTAACCTTTACCAACACAGTTAATCTTCCAATTTCTCCACATGCTCTTATGTGCGACCATGCAGGCTCATATCGCGTTGGCAGTGATATTACATGTTTGACCACTTCTAGATCACCATGGTAACTCCAACAGTCTCCCACTTGATCTTGAAAGTATCAAACCAAAATCCTCACAAACAATGAGCGGCATCTAGCAATGCATTATTGCTCCCCAAGCAATAAGAGTTCATAACTCATAAGCCTTCATGACCAATGTTCCAGCGTTGTCTTTGTCCCTTTGTCCCTTACATCCGGAAAGAACTAGAGGTATGGACCGTGTCACCCTCATAGTAGCTCAATCCAAGTTTCTTGATCTAGAACGGACTTCCAGAGAATGGTGAGTCCAATATCACATACTGACTCAACCAAGCATGGCCATGCATTTCTCAGTCCAGTTCCATAAAGGGGCCCATGGATGCAACTCCTGTCATATAGGAGGACAAATCCCATATCTGCTCACACACAAACACCTAAATGATTCGTAACGTACCCAACAACCACCCTTATCATCAACCTTTCTCAAGGAAGACTTTAGATGACATCAAAGCACGCTCTTCCTCACTTGATGAATGCTGTGACGTCAGGTCAAAGGACCACAACACCATTGCCAATAGAGACCTACTTGTGACACGATTAAATAACAATCCACAAAGTAGTCTCTGGGTTGGTCTGTCCAGTACAACTTGTTCATTAACAAGTACCCACATGATGACTTGATATCACAATATCATGACCTGTGAGAACTGGTCATCAGTCAACGCACGTGCTAGTCTTAAGGTATCATCATCACCCTTAGCTTCTATGATGATATAATGACCAGGGACCTTTTAAGAATGAAGCTTCAAATAAATCATAGGCTCTCACATTCAAGTCACGTACTTGATGTCCTATGGAAGCGAACACTCTAAGGGTATTTATTATGTTACAATTTAACTATCACATAGAAAAATCACAATAAAAGAACTTGTCATTAATTGTAAAAAGAAACATTTGGTACACAATTAGTCATATGAATGAATAAAAACAGCCAACAGAATATATGTTTACATGCAACCCACAAGACTCCCACTAGAGTAGATCACTTAAGTATCGCATAACCATTGATCTAGTATGACCATCATGCTTTCTCTGTGCGAGAGGCTTTGTCAGTGGATCCGCAATATTCTCCTCAGTCGGCACTCTGGAAATGTTCGCATCTCCTTGTTCGACAATCTCACAAATAAGATGGAACCGCCGAAGTATGTGCTTGGAGCGCTGATGGGATCTAGGTTCCTTAGATTGTGCAATTGCACCATTGTTATCACAGTAGAGAACTACGGGACCAACAATGCTAGGAACTACATCAAGCTCGCCGATGAATTTCCTAATCCATACAGCCTCCTTCGCTGCGTTAGCTGCAGCGATATACTCGGCCTCTGTTATAGAATCAGCAACTGTCTCTTTCTTGGAACTCTTCCAGCTCACAACTCCTCCATTAAGGCAAAACACAAACCCTGATTGAGACTTTGAATCGTCTCTATCAGTTTGGAAGCTAGCATCCGTGTAACCACTTACAATGAGCTCTTCCTCTCCACCATACACCAAGAACACATCCTTAGTCCTTCTCAAGTACTTCAAGATATTCTTAACTGCAATCCAATGACATTCACCGGGGTCTGACTGATACCTGCTAGTCATGCTCAAAGAAAAGGAGAAATCGGGTCGAGTACATAACATTGCATATATGATTGATCCAATTGCCGAAGCATATGGAATCAACTTCATGCGGTCCTTATCTTCACAAGATTTTGTACACTGGTCCTTAGAGAGATTCACACCATGAGACATGGGTAAAAATCCTTTCTTGGACTCAAGCATGTTGAACCGCTTCAACTCCTTTTCAATGTATGTACTCTGGGTCAAACCCAGCAACTTCTTCGATCTATCTCTATAGATCTTAATACCGAGTATGTAAGTCGCTTCACCCAAGTCCTTCATAGAAAAGCAGTTCCCTAGGTTGTTCTTAACAACCTTCAGGGTAGGAATGTCATTCGTAATCAAAAGTATGTCATCTACATACAATATCAGGAAGACAACAATGCTCCCACTGATTCGCTTGTAAACACAAGGCTCGTCTTCATTCTTGATGAAACCAAACTCTTTGATTTTCTCATCAAAACGAAGATTCCAACTTTGAGAGGCCTGTTTCAGTCCATAGATGGACTTGTTCAGCTTGCATATTTTAGTGGCTTCATTTGGGGATACAAAACCCTCGGGTTGTGTCATGTACACTTCCTCAAGGAGTTTTCCATTAAGGAAAGCCGTTTTGACATCCATCTGCCAGATCTCGTAGTAATAATATGCAGCAATAGCAAGCAATATCCTTATGGACTTTACCATGGCAATAGGGGAAAAGGTCTCAACATTGTCAATACCATGAATTTGCTTGAAACCCTTAGCCACCAGTCGCCCTTTGAATGTCTGTACATTCCCATCCATGTTGGTCTTCTTCTTGAATACCCATTTGCACCCTATAGGTCGTACCCCTTTAGGTGGTTCCACCAAGTTCCAAACTTGGTTTGCATACATGGAGTCCATCTCGGATTTCATAGCCTTAAGCCATTTATCGGAGTCCGGTCCATTCATAGCCTCTTGGTAGGTTGCCGGTTCATCATCATGATCCATAAGCAACACATTACCTATTTGAGACATGAGAAATCCATATCTCTCAGGCTCAATCCTTGGTCTACCAGATCTACGTAGGACTTGTGTTTCTTGAGCAGGTTCTCTAGCTACAACATCTTGTAGTCCTGTCTCAGAATCCAATTCCGGTTCATTCACAACTTGTGGTTCTTGAACTTCTTCAAGTTCTATCTTTTCAGTCTTTCTTGTAAGAACTCTTTCTCCAAGAAGACGCCAGTCCTTGCAACAAACACTTTGCCCTCGGACGGTAGGTAAAAGTAATACCCTTTCGTTTCCTTAGGATATCCCACCAGATAACATTTATCTGATTTGGGTTCCAGCTTGTCAGGCATTTTACGTCGCACGTATGCTTCACCACCCCAAATTTTAATGAACGACATACTAGAATGCTTCCCAGTCCATATCTCATATGGTGTCTTCAGAACCGTTTTCGTTGGAGCGCGATTCAGTGTCATTGCAGCAGTCTCTAAAGCAAAACCCCAAAAGGAAACAAGCAAGTCCGCATGACTCATCATCGAACGTACCATGTCTAATAAAGTACGATTTCTCCTCTCAGATACACCATTATGTTGTGGTGTTCTAGGTGGAGTGAGCTGTGATACAATACAACACTCTTTCAGATGATCACGGAATTCATGACTCAGGTATTCGCCACCTCGATCAGGTCGGAGTGCTTTAACCCTTTTACCAAACTGGTTTTCTACTTCATTCTTGAACTCTTTGAACTTTTCAAAGGTCTCGGATTTGCACTTCATAAGATACACATATCCGTATCTGCTGAAATCATCAGTAAATATAACGAAGTAGAAATACCCACCTCTAGCCATGGAACTCATGTGTCCGCATACATCACTATGTACAACACCCAAGAGATCCTCAGCCCTCTCAGTATAACCAGTGAAAGGGGCCTTAGTCATCTTGCCTAACAAATAAGATTCGCATCGCTCAAATGATTCATAATCAAATGAGTCCAAAAGTCCATCTTTATGGAGCTTGGATATGCGCTTCTCGTTTATATGGCCCAAAAGACAATGCCAGAGATATGTAGGGTTTGAGTCATTTGTTCTTAGTCTTTTATTATTTTCTACATTATAGATCTGATGGTCCAAGTTCAAAACATAAAGACCATTAAACAATTGGGCTACAACATAACAAACATCATTCTTAAATATAGAACAACAGTTGTTCATAATCATAAAATAAAATCCAATCATGTCCAATCATGAAATGGATATAATGTTTCTAGTTATTGCCGGAACAAAATAACGGTTATCTAGTAATATTACAAGCCCACTGAGAAAAGAAAGACGGTAAATCCCTACGGCTACAGCAGCAACTCTTGCTCCATTGCCGACGCGCAGGTCCACCTCCCCTTTACTCAGCAATCTTCTCCTTCCCAGTTCCTGCACATTTGTACAAATGTGAGAACCACATCCGGTATCCAATACCCAAGATGAAGAAGCAGAAAGGTTTATCTCTATAACGTAAATACTTGAAGCGGAAGTCATACCTCCCTTCATTTTCTGCAGACCCTCAATGTACGAAGGACAGTTCCTCCTCCAATGACCAGCCTTGCCACATTGGTGGCATTTCCCCTCCTTCACCGTGCTCTTCTTCTTCATCAGTGCAGAATACTTGGGCTCAAGATGTGACTTAGGTCCCATCTTCATCTTCTTGAAGCCCTTGGCCTTGGCCTTGCCCTTATGCACCATCAGTATGGGGCAGGCAGGCTTGGCCTTCTTCATATTGATCTCGGCAGTTCTCAACATGCCTAGGAGCTCGGGCAGTGTCTTGTCTATCTCATTCATATTGTAGTTCAAGAAAAACTGCTCGTAACTGTCCGGCAACGATTGCAGGATCAGATATGTGGCCAACTCTTGACCCAGAGCAAAACCCAGTCTTTCAAGGTTCTCTATATACCCAATCATCTTGAGTACGTGAGTCCCTACTGAGTCTCGAACTCCCGTCTTGAACTGAAACAACGCTTTGGTGACGTCAAACCTCTCTTGACAAGTTTGCTCTTGAAACATTTTCTTGAGATGCTCGTCAATCTCCTTGCACCCCATGTTCTCATGTTGCTTTTGAAGCTCAGAGTTCATGGTGGCAAGAATAAGGCATTCGACGTCCAAGGCGTCATCAGTATACTCCTTATATGTATCTTTATCAGCTTGGGAAAAATTCCCGGTCGGCACCTCGGGGGCTTCTTCTTCCAAGACGTAGAGCTTTCGCTCTTGCCTGAGAATAATTCTCAGGTTCCTGTACCAGTCCATATAATTAGTCCCGCTGAGCTTATCCTTCTCAAGGATGGCTCTCAAAGATAGAGTGGAGTGTGAAACACTTGCCATGGAATTCTAAAAGAATTCATGCAGAATAAATCAATACCAAAATTTCAAAATGCAATTATTTTCATAATTTGGACTTCAATTAAAAACTCCCATTATTTTATTCAAAATAATAGCCCTCACTATCAATTCGGAGAGTTCATGCGAGCTACTCTCTTAGTGGACAAGATCCGTATTTCACTAACACTATGAGTCAGCTTTGGCTTTCCTCTCACAATGCGGTTATTTAGGTAGGCAACGCTTGCCAATTGCATCCTCATGCAATTCTTGTATGGTTGGTGAATAACTCCTTATTCGCATCCATCATATAGTGCATGCCAACCCTATGCCTCTAGGCACTCAACCTTTGAGGTCACCTAGTTAAGCTTGACCCGATGTCGACAGTGGGATATCACAATTATCCGCTCGCACCCTTACCAAGATAGATTAATGCACCTTGCTTTGGAAAGCCCACACTTCATCGAACGAGGCAGGAAGAGTGTCATCCATCAGAAGGCATCCGAACACTTAACATTTGATGAAGGGATTTTTGATGATAGGTTAACAATTAACCATGATCAACATTTGATCAATGTTCACATCCAAAGAAAAACACTTCGCTAAAATCCCCATGCATCCCTTATGTGCACAACAGAACACTATCAACATTTGATAGAAGAAAAGGGATAAATCTGAATATCTGGACACTTCCAAATCTTCAGGTTTACATGCATTGGACAAGGGACAAAGACAACTCAACTTAAAGCAGTAGACAAGCTCATATCTCCTTATTGGATTCAAAATCCAAAAACAAAATCGAGGGATGGTTACTGCTAAGGAGACAGTAATTCCTAACTATTAGAAATTACTATGAGATTCCAGACGTTTCCGGCGGGGTGCCAAGATTAAATCTAGACATTTAGAACACTTCTAAATCCCTGGGTTTACACATACTGGAATAACCTAACTTCCAATACAACAAACATGGCCGGAACCTCCCTCTGATACCACTGTTGGGTTTCTCTATGAGGTTGGCACATCACTTGTGCACGCAGCGGAAGTAATAAAATCTAGAACAACCCAAAAGAGATGGATCGGGCCTTGCATGGTGAATCAAGAAGTTAACAAAAATTAAACAAAAATTACCTTTTCGGTGTTGAGTCACAACTCAACGAAGATGCTCCAAATGTGATTCCTCGTCGGTGGCGAGTTCCACGTAGAATAATATCTACGTCTCTGCAGAAATCCACACGAGCGGGAGAACTCCAAACTTCCATCACATGGATGATCGGAGAGAAGATCAGCCACACCTTTTCACTTCCCATGGACTGCTAGGTCCGCGTCAGGGAAAGCAAGACCAGCGACGGTCGCCGGAGAGGAGGTGGTCGGCGGAGCGAACAGCCGGCGGCGGAATGTTTCAGTCTGGCAGAATCGGGATTCGGCGGATCGGGAGATCGACGGAAGTCTTTCCGTCAGCTTCCGTATTTCTACAGGAATCCCGATATTGGTCGATCTCTATTCCTCAAAACCCTAAGTGTCCTATTTATACCAAAGGCATAAACAGTTCATAGGAATCGCTATCCGCAGAACACCCAAGTTAGGGTTTCTGGACCGTTCGGCGAGAATCACCTCCAGATTCGGCGACAATCAATCGGCGAGAATCAACCGGCGAGAATCAATTGGCGAGAATCAGTCGGCGAGAATCAGTCGGAGAGAATCGGCAAGAATCAGACGCAGAATCGGCGAGAATCGAACAGTTCGATTCTCGACGATTATGCCTTAGTCGGCGAGACATACACGATGACTCCCGTCGTTTCTCGTCGATTCTGCCACAGTCGACGAGTCATACTCGACGACTCCCGTCGACTCTCGACAATTTTCCCTTGGCAACATTTGCCTGACGTCCCATACTAAAGGGTGATTGGTAACCTTTACCAGCACAGTTAATCTTCCAATTTCTCCACATGCTCTTATGTGCGACCCTGCAGGCTCATATCGCGTTGGCAGTGATATTACATGTTTGACCACTTCTAGATCAGCATGGTAACTCCAACAGTCGTGCGTGAACAAAGTCAGCGCCCGTGATCCAACAACCTGTAGAACCTTCACTAGGAAATCAAAGATCGCGCACGATCAGTGACCGTGCGAAATGACGAGATAGAACTTTTCAAAAGAGGGCATGACTGCGCACGACCGACAACGCATGAGCAGTGATCGTGCATGGTATAGCTGGTGACCGTGTGATATGGCAGGGCAGAACTTTCACAAGAGAAGCCAGACTGTGCACGACCGATGATCCTGCGCCAAAGAGGTTGATGGTCGTGCGTGGGTAAAAACGCATGACCATTGACTCGTTTTCCAAAAAATTGTGAAAGCCCTATAGCAGACGCCCACACGATCCCCAAACCTGCAGGAAAACTGGACGGGTTGTCGATCATGGCAGTCACAGATATTAATAAAATGCATAGCAACAGGGAAATACACACACCCACAGAAATAGGCTAATAAAGGGCACAAGACGAGGAATGTCGTTTCGAACAAAAAGGAGTGCTAATGGCGCTAAATGGAAGTGCAAAGTCATGAAATGAAGCCTAGATGAGTCCAGAATTCGGTATGAAATTGGGACTCATCACACCCCCAGACATAATGATCTGCACGTCCTGGGCAAATAATCATCTCGTGAACTCCAAAATAGCTAGCTGACGAAGTACCTTCAATTTAAAGTAGAACGAGAAATCGACAACTCAAGTGTATAGAAAATATAATAGAAGAAATTTTTAATTATACTATGAAATTTATAACTTTCAACAAACGTAAATAGATATTGTCACTACTCAAAAATTGAATGTCGGAGAATCGCTCGGTCTTGTGTAGGAAGAAAATAGGCAAGTCGCTTGGCTAAGCATTGCAAAAGATCAGGGCTCGTGATCACCTCCAAAGGAATCCACCAATGTCAGGGACCATATGCTTGCCTGTTCGCACTCTCTCCACGGGACTAGTTTGACTCAATCGTGAGTCCGTAGGACTTCGGGTAATAATGGGGCTTGGGTTACGGTGAGGAAAACAAGGATAAACAAGATGGGTAATACATCAAATCCAAATGAGCTAACGTACAAAAAATAGTAACCGCTAACCACCAAATAAATGCAGGTGCACCACACCCCCAGACTTACTTTTACAAATGGGTGTGTCCACCGCCTACTCCAAACAAAGATCCCATCTCAAAAAGATTGTTCATTTAAACTTTTTCTTATTTCTTTTCCTCTTTTTTTTCCTTTTCTTTTTATAGATTTTTCTTTTAAGTGTTGGAACCAACAAGGTCGATTCCCCCTAAAGCTCGGAACTACTGGGGCAACTCACGCTTACTCCCTTGGGATCACACTCGAGGCGAAGAACTAGACCGGAGGCTCCAGCGAGGAGGTCCCACCTCGTACCCAGAAGAGACTAAAGCTCTTCCCCTCCCTAGCCAATGCTGAGCTAGGTGCCTTAGAAGAAGTGGAAGGAGTCAAGAAAGCTTTCTCTTCTAAGGCACCTTACAGGTCTATTTATAGGCCTCTGAACTGGGACTGCAAATAACCAATTTACACCGCCCGGAAATTACCAAAATACCCCTGGCTAGGTCTACCAACAGCCAAACTCCGTTGTCCGCAAGGGCTAAATGTAGACCACCCGTGGTAAAAAGGGTTAAACATCCCTGGGGCCCAAAAAGTGGGCCTGGCCCTACCTGAATCGGCCTTGAACCAAAGTGGCACTTGGCGAGTGCTCCTCCACAAGATCCTCTCGCATAAGGTCCTCTAGTATGGCGAGAGGGCGACCCCGGGCGAGAGCTCCACTCCTATAGCCTTCTCGCGCGGGGAGCTGGCCACTCACCAGAAAAGCTTCCCGTCTTGACATTCACTTATAGAAACCCATGCTCCACTTAGGCCGTCTTGCTTGATGCGGTGAACCTCACTCCTTACCCTGTCCCCTGGCACCTCTCGCCTGGTGCCTCTTCTCTGGCACCTCTCGCCTGGAGCCCTCTCTCTCGGCTCTCTCGCTTGCCTGGGAGTCCGAGGTTGTACACAATCCCCGTTCTTTTCGAGGTTGTTTACAAGCTCGGAAAGATAGTTCAACCGAGGCTCGCGGTAGTACAGCGAATTTATTAGGGGGAATCTTCGGGTGGGCCCCTTGCCTAGTCTATAAATACAAAAATCGCCTCCACGCAAGGGGCTATCCTCTTCCCGCATCTGCCTATATGTCTCTCAGTCAAAGTTTTCGGGATCGCATCGCGGCCGTCCGCCAACGGAACAAGGCGACGGCGGCAGGTCTGAACAAGATCCCCGCACACGATTATCCTTCGCTACCGCCATCCACCTCTCTCCCAAAAAAGGCAAAGGATCCGGAGCCTCCCCTCTAAGCAGGAGAACCTTCTCGCCCCTTTCCGAGGGGGGGGGGGTATGTACCTCCCACTCCAGCTAGTCTCAAAGGAAAAGAGGTGAGTCTTTAAAACCTACTATGATCTATTTGCACCACACGCTTTTTACTTGCTACCTTTTCCCAGAAAATCTCGGCGCCTACTCATCATTCTGAGACCATTCGTATCAAACTTTCAGAGCTTTCTTCCCGGCCTATCTCGCCCCAAGCCTCCACTCCCCCCTCCACCCCTGTGACAAGGAGGGATGATCCTTCTACCACATCGGGCTCCACCCGCCGCTTCGGTAAGAGGCCCTACTCTTGACACCTGCTCTCTTCTTCTTGCCTCCTGCTTTTTCCTTGCCACTTTATCTCTTTGGCTCCTCCATAGGTGCGAGTGGAACCCCTGTCGAGGACTCACTGGCTGCCGACTCGCCGGTCGACGAATACTCCAAGCAGCTGGCCCCCTTGCCTCCTCCTCCTATAGATGAGATCAAGGATTACCTGGGCGACCCCACAGAACCTATAGAGATGAAGTGTAAGGTGGCCGAGATGCTGCGGAAGCACGCGCACATCATTCAAGTGCTGGAAAAATGGAAGCAAGCCGCAGACCATCGGATCGACTGGCTAGAGGTGGAATGCGCTCGCCTGTCTTCAGAGATAGACGCCGACATTAAGGTGGACCAGACGAACCCTCAGGCAATCTTGGATGACGTCGAACAACAGCTCCATCTCGCCCGTAGTGGTGTTGAGGCAGCTCGCTCCTTCCACCTCCCCAGTCGTCCTCCCTGCGTGAGAAGCCGCAGGAGAGGGCGATGGAGGTGGGATAAGAATTGATGAGAGCTTCGCCTCTTGCCTCTCGCCTCTCGCTTCTCGCTCTTTCGCTTGCCTTCCCTCAGTAACGAAATTATTGTTTATATAGCGCCAACATTGCGCTCTTCAAACTTGCCACCTGTCTTTATGCGGGATTAAATATATTACTTTGGTGACTTGCCTGTTTAAATGGTGCTACCGTGTTAATTTTTTTTTATGCTTACTTTGATTTCTCTGCATCCATCTTTTCACCGCCTTCTTGGGTTGATGGCCCACTTAGGGTTCCGCCGCCCGAGGCTTGGAGGGAGGAGGGTCGGCCGACCCCTGCCCTTCCCCAGCGTAGTCCTCTTACTGCTTATCCTCCTTCTTATGAGGGCTATAAATACCCCCGCTGCATCGACTGGAAACATGTTTTCCTAGACTTCCGCTCGCGGCTCCCCCTCCTTCCCCAGCTCGCCTCGCGCTCCAGCCCCCTCACCCTTCCTCTTTACTGTCCATCGTGTCCTCTCGCTGGTTCTCCACTCACCAACTTACCCTTTGTCTCGCGCACTTATGGGAAAAAGGAGGCCAGAGGATGGTGAAGGCCGCAGCCACTGTGGGAAGAGATTCTCCGACCACGATTTCCCTCCCGGTCACCTCTCTGCCGATGAATACGAGGCCTTCCGGAGCGAATTTTTGCCGGAGGGCTAGGAGTTACGCCCTCCCAAGGTTGGCGAGAGCGTGAATACATTCTACCCGGGCGAGCTCGCCTTCCCCGTCTCGCACTTCGAGGCGGGGCTCCGGCTCCCCCTCTGGCCCAAGGTGAAGCATGTTCTTAAGTACTTCGGCGCCGTGCCTGTCCAGTTAAACCCCAACACGATCTAAGTTATCGTCGCGTTCGCATGCTACATGCGGCGAGAGAGAATAGAATTCAGTCTCACCGTCTTCCGGAAGATGTTTGTCTACCACGCCAATCAGGACGGGGTCTCCTTTTTCACCGGGTTGAATCTGAAAGTCTGCGAGACACCAAACAAGAATCATCACTAGCTAACCCACTTCGTCTTCATCCACGGGAACCTGGGCGGCATCCCTCTCGCGCCCGTCTTGCCCGCGGAAATCTTCTATGTGACTTCGCAGGTCAGCGGCACAGACAAGCTTCTTTGCGAGTACCTCGCTTGGAAGAACTTCGAAGTTAGGTTTTTGAGACGAGGGCTCGCCTCGCTTCTCCACATGCTCCCTGGAGAAGGTATGCTCGACCCCCTCATATTTTTCTTGCCTTCAGGACCTTCCTCTCGCTGAACCTTTTCCCTGACTCTGTCTCGCCTCTCCTAGGAGAGCGGAACGTGGCGGTGCACCCCCCCTACAGAAGTAATATCAAGCCGTCTAAAGACATGGCTCTCGCTACTATGGCAGCCGAGGAGGCCAAAGATTCGTTGGCCCCTCCTCTTCGAAAGAGGGCGGCTGAATACATGGCCCCCTCTCACCTCAGCCCCTCAAAGAAACTAAGGATGAAGTTGAAAAAGGTAGTCTCCTTCTCTTCCGAGAAGGGCAAGGTCCCTGCGGACTCCGCGGCGACGCCGCGGTCCTTGAGCCCTATATCCCTGGGATCTGAATCTCCCCACTCGCCTCCCTTGACCTCTCCGCACAGGGCCGTCTCGCTTCCTGAAGATGCGGCCCCTCTCGCACCACCCGCGAGCTCTTCTCACTAACCTCTCTGGTCCCTTACTCGCGGGGAGGCTCTTCTCCAGTATCCCGCTCCATCCGCCCACCTAAACTTCAACGTGGGACCGTCTGTCCCCGACGGTGCCAATGAGCCTTCGCTCATCTGGGATAAGGGGGCACATCGGGTATCCATCTCTACCCTCCTCCCCTCCTGGAGAGAGCAAGTGGAGTCTTCTGCCCCTTCCTTCTCTTTGGGCTTCGGCCTCTATGGGGGTCTCGCCCCTGACGCGCTCGACGTGGCCTCCACGCGAGATCTCATCTTCAGGACGGCCCACTGGCAGCTGCGTACCCTCGAGCTTTCTCATCGACTCTCGCGCCGTCTAATTTACAACACTCGAAGCTGGAAGGAGATAAACACCCAACTCGCTGCCGAGCGCGAGAAGTCTGGGGATCTCACCAAGCGACTGGAGGTGGTCGAGAACCTTCTCGCCAAAGCCAGTGACGGAGTGGTGAGTTGATACTGGGCCGGCCTTCTCAAGCACTCTCCCGCTAGATTTAACGGTTCGTTCTTTTTGAAGGATGCCGAAACGGCTGAAAGACTGCGTTCGCGAGTCGAGGAGCTGGAGACGGAGGTGAAGGAACTGAAAACAGAGAAGACCCAGCTCAAAGAGGCCTCTACCTCTCGCTTGTGGGCCACTCCTCCTCACGCGCATAATACGCACGACGAGGTCGAGGACTTTTGTCGGGATGCCAACATACGGACCGCCGAGCTCATCCTGATGATGATGCGAGAGATGGGCGTTGTTAAAGATGACTGCGAGGGCATCACCGCCCGGGACCTCGTGCCCGAGATTTATGGCGAGGAAGAGGAGCCTTCGGCGGGCGAGAAGGACTAGGGCCCTTGAGCACAACAGCCTTTTCCTTTTCCTTTTTTGCTACAACTACAATGCCTCCTGAATTGGGAATGTCCTGCATTAAGACACGAATAAGATTCACGTGTATATATATATATATTTTTGCTCGCGCCTGAAGCTAGCCTCTTTCTTTTCTTCCTCCTTTTTTTTCGTTTTCTCTCGCTTGGACAGCTCGCGAGATCCTCGGGTTCCTCGGCGGCGAGAGGGGGTTGTCTTTCCCATCGCCAACTGTTACCAGCGGACCTGGCCCAGGGGGCGAGCTGGCAAGTCTCTGCCACTCTCGTGAGTGTGGGGACACCCTCTCCTTCCTCTCGCACAGCCTACCGGCTCCTCTCGGCGCGAGTGGACCTAGGGGGTCAATTATTCCCCCCCCCCGCCTCTATTCTTTTTCTTTGTAGGTAGTCATCTTGAAGTATTCCCCCCCTTGTGTTTCCCTGATTAATCATCTTCTGTGTCAGGACCTCAGTTACCTGCCTCCAGAAAACACCCAACCCCGGTTACAGTAGTAAGGCCTTTATGCTCTCCAACTGCAGCTTCTATTCCCCTATCCAGTACCGCAATGGAAACAAGTCCTTGCTTGCAAAAAACTGTAGCCCGGTAGAGTCAGAAGGTAAGCGGGGGTGAGGGAGGAGGTAACCACTCCACAGAAGGGGCCTGATCCACCTTTTGTCATTATTTCCAACCGCCGGGTGAGCCTACAGCCCTGCCAGCTTGATGAGAGCCTGGTCAGCGGGTCTGCTCTTGGTCTCCTCTCCTCTCTCCTCCAACCACCGAGTGAGCCTATAGCCCTGCCAGCTTGATAAGAGCCTGGTCAGCGGGTCTGCTCGGGGTCTCCTCTCTTCTTTCTCCTCCAACCACCGAGTGAGCCTACCGCCCTGCCAGCTTGAAGAGAGCCTGGTAAGCGGGTCTGCTCGGGGTCACCTCTCCTCTTTCTCCTCCGACCACCGAGTTAGCCTACAGCCCTGCCAGCTTGATGAGAGCTTGGTCAGCGGGTATGCTTGGGGTCTCCTCTCCTCTTTCTCCTCCAACCACCGAGTGAGCCTACAGCCCTTCCAGCTTGATGAGAGCCTGGTTAGCGGGTCTGCTCAGGGTCTCCTCTCCTCTTTCTCCTCCAACCACTGAGTGAGCCTATAGCCCTGCCAGCTTGATGAGAGCCTGGTCAGCAGGTCTGCTCGGGGTCTCCTCTCCTCTTTCTCCTCCAACCACCGAGTGAGCCTACAACCCTGCCAGCTTGATGAGAGCCTGGTCAGCGGGTCTGCTCGGGGTCTCCTTTCCTCTTTCTCCTCAAACCACCGAGTGAGCCTACAGCCCTGCCAGCTTGATGAGAGCATGGTCAGCGGGTCTGCTCGGGGTCTCCTCTCCTCTTTCTCCTCCAACCACCGAGTGAGCCTACAGCCCTACCAGCTTGATGAGAGCCTGGTCAGCTGGTCTGCTCGGGGTCTCCTCTCCTCTCTCCTCCAACCACCGAGTGAGCCAATAGCCCTGCCATCTTGATGAGAGCCTGGTCAGCGGGTCTGCTCGGGGTCTCCTCTCCTCTCTCTCCTCCAACCACCGAGTGAGCCTACAGCCCTGCCAGCTTGATGAGAGCCTGGTCAGCGGGTTTGCTCGGGGTCTCCTCTCCTCTTTCTCCTCCAACCACCGAGTGAGCCTACAGCCCTGCCATCTTGATGAGAGCCTGGTCAGCAGGTTTGCTCGGGGTCTCCTCTCCGCTCTCCTCCAACCACCGAGCGAGCCTACAGCCCTGCCAGCTTGATGAGAGCCTAGTCAGCGGGTCTGATCGGGGTCTCCTCTCCTCTTTCTCCTCCGACCACCGAGTGAGTCTACAGCCCTGCCAGCTTAATGAGAGCCTGGTTAGCGGGTCTGCTCGGTGTCTCCTCTCCTCTTTATCCTCCAACCACTGAGTGAGCCTACAGCCCTGCCAACTTGATGAGAGCCTGGTCAGCGGGTCTGCTCGGGGTCTCCTCTCCTCTTTCTCC
This sequence comes from Platanthera zijinensis, assembly GCA_039513925.1. Taxonomy (NCBI): domain Eukaryota; kingdom Viridiplantae; phylum Streptophyta; class Magnoliopsida; order Asparagales; family Orchidaceae; genus Platanthera; species Platanthera zijinensis. Next base: position 98,607,795 of record CM077086.1, read on the forward strand.
TCCAACCACCGAGTAAGCCTACAGCCCTGCCAGCTTGATGAGAGCCTGGTCAGCGGGTCTGCTCGGGGTCTCCTCTCCTCTTTCTCCTCCAACCACCGAGTGAGCCTACAGCCTTGCTAGCTTGATGAGAGCTTGGTCAGCGGGTCTGCTCGGGGTTTCCTCTCCTCTTTCTCCTCCAACCACCGAGTGAGTCTACAACCCTGCCAGCTTGATGAGAGCCTGGTCAGCGGGTCTGCTCAGGGTCTCCTATCCTCTTTCTCCTCCAACCATCGAGTGAGCCTATAGCCCTGCCAGCTTGATGAGAGCCTTGTCAGCGGGTCTGCTCGGGGTCTCCTCTCCTGTTTCTCCTCCAACCACTAAGTGAGCCTACAGCCCTGCCAGCTTGATGAGAGCCTTGTCAGCGGGTCTGCTCGGGGTCTCCTCTCCTCTTTCTCCTCCAACCACTGAGTGAGCCTACAGCCCTGCCAGCTTGATGAGAGCCTGGTCAGCGGGTCTGCTCGGGGTCTCCTCTCCTCTTTCTCCTCCAACCACTGAGTGAGCTTACAACCCTGCCAGCTTGATGAGAGCCTGGTCAGCGGGTCTGCTCGGGGTCTCCTCTCCTCATTCTCCTCCAACCACCGAGTGAGCCTACAACCCTTCCAGCTTGATGAGAGCCTGGTCAGCGAGTCTGCTCGGGGTCTCCTCTCCTCTTTCTCCCGACCGCCGTCTTTCAAGAAGGACGCCCTGAGGCGTATTGTGCTAGGAAATTGCGACATATTCAAAAAGTAAGATCGTTAAAGTTATATTCAAGCATATTCAAAGGAAAATTATCATTATGGATAGAAACGCTTCAGATCGCCACCGCCCCGGGCATGCTCCAGGGGTACCCCATCCACATCCTGGAGGTGATACCCTCTTGACTTCAAAGCTTCTTTTACAATGAAGGGACCCTCCCAATTGGGGTTGAGCTTTCCTACCGAGGCCCCCCTACCCGCGACTTCCACCTTCTTGAGGACCAAGTCCCCCTTTTGAAATTGCTTGACCCGGATGTGCTTATCAAAGTACCTGGACATACGACGCTTGACCTCCTCCTGTCGGATTGATGCTAGCTCCCGGAGCTCCTCCACGAGGTCGAGTGAAAGCCTCTGCTCCTCTCCGTTGTCGACCTGCCACATTTCATCTCCCTTCTTTGCTGTCGTTACCCTGGGAGATTCGACCTCAAACTCTACAGGTATGACGGCCTCCGAGCCATGGGAGAGCTTAAAAGGTGTTTCTCCAGTGGCCGTATTCGGAGTAGTTCGCAGAGCCCACAGGACGGAGGGGAGTTGTTCCACCCAGCTCCCCCTCAAGTTCTCCACTTTCTTTTTTAAGAGATTCACAATAATCTTATTTGCTGCTTCCACCTGTCCGTTGCTTCGAGGGTGATGAACCGAGGCAAACCGAAGGTCTATGCCAAGCTGCACACAAAAGTTCACAAACTCCCTTCTGGCGAATTGTGGCCCATTGTCGGTGACTATGGCCAAAGGGAGCCCGTGCTGGCAAATAATCTCTCCCCACACAAAGTTCTTGACTACTTGCGATGTCACCTTCGCCAAATCCTTCACCTCCAGCCATTTCGAAAAGTAATCCACCATGACCAGTAGGAACTTCCTCTGACCGCTAGCTTGAGGGAACGGCCCCACTAGGTCCAGTCCCCATATGGCGAAGAGCCATGGAGAGTTGATCATTCGCAGCCTCTGTGATGGGAGGAGCTGCAAGGGAGCAAACTCCTGACACTTTCTACATCTCTTAGCAAGCTCCTCCGGGTCTTTCCGGAGGGTAGGCCAGAAATAGCCTTGCCTTAGTACCCTCCCTTCCAAAGTCCGACTCCCTGAGTGGCTTCCGCATTCCCCCGAATTGACCTCTTCCAATACCTTTGATGCTTCCTTCTCGGATACACACCGGGCTAGCAATCCAGACAATGTTTTTCGGTAAAGTACTCCTTCCTTGAATAGATAATAAGCTGACTTGTACCTAATCCGCTTCCTCTCGAGATCCCCCTCGAGTAGATGTCCCGACGCCAAGAAGGTCACAAAAGGGTCCATCCAAGACACCTCCTAGTCGACCACCATTATCTCCCCTTTTTCTATGGAAGGCCTGAAGAGTTCGGTTATAGTCCCTCCGGCCTGAGGACCATGCTTTGCGAGCGAGTCTGCCTTAGCACTCTCTTCCCGAGGAACGTGCTGGATGGAGAAGCTATGAAACTGCCCAACGATACCCTTTATCTTTACCAGGTACAACTGGAGGGTCGGTTCCCTCACCTCGAATTCTCCGTTGATGTGTCTTGCCACCACCAAGGAGTCCGTGAAGACCCTGATATCCTGTATGCCTAACTCCCTAGCCAGCCGAAGCTCGGCGATGATTGCTTCATACTCTGCTTGATTGTTCGTGAGGGTGAAGCGTATCTTCAAGGCTTGCTCGATCCTAGTCCCCTCGGGACTTGTCAAGATGACTCCTCCCCTAAAAGAATTCTTACCAGAAGCTCCATCAACCAACATCTCCTTAGCTGCCATGGGAGATACCTCCCCGGCCTCTACCATATAGTCCGCCAAGAAATCCGCCACTACCTGCGCCTTAATAGCCTCTCGAGGGATGTAGGAGAGGTCGAATTCGCTGAGCTCTATCGACCACTTGGCCAATCTTCCCGAGTGCTCGACCCCCTCGAGGATGCGGCGAAGGGGGTGGTCCATCATGACCTGAATTGTATGGGCTTGGAAGTATGGACTAAGCTTCCGAGCCGACATGACGAGAGCGAAGGCCAGCTTTTCTAGGATGAGATACTTCAGCTCTGCCTTTTTGAGGACCCTGCTTACATAATAAATAGGGAATTTCTTCTTTCCCTCATCTCGGACGAGGACCAAGCTAACTGCCCCCGTACCTACCCCCAAATAGAGGAACAAACTCTCCCCTTCCCTCGGCCCTTGAAGTAGCGGCGTCTGGGTAAGCTGCTGCTTCAGAACCTCAAAGGCCTTTTCGCATTCCAATGTCCATTCGAACTCCCTTCCTCCCCTTAGAGTTCGGAAGAAAGAGGAGCATCTCTCTCCTGCCCTAGAGAGGAACCTGCTCAACCCTGCTAGCTTGGCAGTAAGACGTTGAACCTCCTTGGCATTCCGAGGAGATTTCAGCTCTAGTATCGCTTTTACCTTGTCCGAATTGGGTTCCACCCCTGCGGGAGTAAGGAGATGTCCCAAAAACTTCCCCCTGCTTGCCCCGAACAAACATTTCGGAGGGTTAAGCCTCATCTTATACTTCCTTACAGTTATAAACGTCTCCTGCAAGTCCAAGACATGGGACCCGAGGTCCCGACTCTTAACCATCAAGTCATCCTCATAGACCTCGAGGTTCCGCCCCTTCTGCTCTCGAAAAATCTGATCCATCATCCTTTGATATGTTGCTCCCGCATTGTTTAGCCCGAAGGGCATCATGTTATAACTGAAGCACCCATCCTCCGTGACGAAGGTGACGTCTTTGACGTCCGGAGGGTGCATGCGAATCTAATGGTATCCTGAAAAAGAATCTAAAAAGCTCATTAGTGAGAAGCCGACGACTGAGTCAACCAGCGCGTCGATCCGAGGTAGGGGGTAACAATCCTTAGGGCAGGCTTATTTCAAAGAGAGAAATCAATACACATCCTCCATTTCCCCTCCCCCTTTTTCACCATTATAACATTACTCACCCACCCCGGATACCTGTTGGAAGATATGAATCCTGCTTGGAGCAGCTTCTCCACCTCTTCTCGGATAGGTCTAGCCATCTTGGAGGCGATGGCCCTCTTTTTCTGTTGGATGGGGCTGACCTTAGGATCAAGTTTGAGACGGTGGCACGCCACGTCCGCGTCGATCCCTGGCATTTCCGCTGCTCTCCAGGCGAAGACGTCGAAGTTCTCTTGCACGCACCTCCGGATCTCTTCCTGGTCTTTGGGAGTGAGCTCTCCGCTGATCTTTATCTTTTCCCTTCTTCCGTCCTTTGTGAGGATCTCCACTTCTAGAAATTCCACAGCCGCCCTCAACCTTGAAGGTTCTTCTTCCTCTGGCTCCCTCAGATCCTCTTCCAGGTCCTTTGCCCCGTACTCAACTCCCAGACCTTCCATGACAGCTACCCTCTCCTGGGCCCTCCCTTTCTCTCCTCCAAGATCCTCCTCTTGTGATGCCCTCTTTCTCTTCTTTCCCCCAATACTTCCTTCTTTCCCCCTACGCTCCTGCTCTCCAGCCACTTGCTCTCCTGCCATTGCTGGCTCCAACACAATGCCTCTGTCCCCTCCTTCTTTTCTCTCCAACTCCTCTCCTCCAGCCACCTGCTCTCCTGCCACAAGGCTTCCCTCCACCCGTGCTTCTTCTCTCACCAGCTCCTCTCCTCCAGCCACCTTCTCTCCTGCCTATGCTGGCTCCACCGCAATGCCTCTGTCCCCTCCTTCTTTTCTCTCAAACTCCTATCCTCCAGCCACCTGCTCTCCTGCTACAAGGCTTCCCTCCACCCGTGCTTCTTCTCTCACCAGCTCCTCTCCTCCAGCAACCTGCTCTCCTGCCATTGCTGGCTCCACCGTAATGCCTATGTCCCTTCCTCCTTCTCTGTCCGACTCCTCCCGTTCCATCCCTTTCTCCAGCTCCTCTGCATCCCCCTTCCATGAGATGGTGTTGACCGCCATCACGTAGAATTCCCGAGCCGCCTTCGGATCCCCTCTCACCCTGACCTGGGTTCCTCCCGAATTAAGCTTCAAGCACAGATGGAACGAGGGGCACACACCTAAAGGTGCTGATAAAAGGGCGCCCAAAGATCGCATTGTAGCTGCTGGGGGCATCCACTATCACGAAACGACAGTTCCTGGACAGCCCCCCCAGCGTCACCTGAAGTCCTACTCCTCCCTCGACCTCCTTCCTTTCCCCCGAGAATCCAAACAAAGGCCCATCCGCCGCCAACACCCTTCGTGCCTCCACCCTCATCTCATTGAATGCCTTCTTGAAGATCACATTGACGGAGCTCCCGTTGTCCACCAAAATTCGGGACACCGTGAAGTTCTCAATGGCTGTCCGGATTACCAATGCTCCGACGATACATTGTGTGAAGACTGGCCTTATGGGTGGCCTCGATCCCCACCCCCCCATGAATCACCCCAATCCCTCCTCGATCTCCTGTGTCCGACCGATCCACACATCGATCCTCCTCCGCGGCTCCTGGCATCTCCACTATCTGCACTGGTGGTCGTTGGTCTTCTCCTCCTCTGCCCGTCTTCAACTCTAAGAACTCCGGGCACGTGGCCGTCGCATGGCCCTCTTCCTCATGGAAGTCGCAATATAGCAGAACTCCTCCCCCACATCTACCATCTTGGGGGTTCCTCCTCCTCCCCCCAATCGCTCTCCCACGCTCTCTTCCACTTCCTCTCCCTCGGCCAATGTCCATAGCTTTCTGAGGCGGAGGTGGGAGAGGCCTTGGGCCATGCCCCCACCCTAGCGGATGAAATCTCCCTGGTCCCGGATAAAAGTTCCTTCCCCCCTACGGAGGACCCCTTCCTGGTCCTTGAACTGGGCCGCCCGGTTGCCTCCAACCATCCTCTGGGTGCACGGGTCCCCTTGGCTCCTCCCTTCTCCTTCCCTCTTGCTGCATTGTTCCTCCCGACTCTCTCTGCTCCCCCTCCGTTAGCCTTGCTAACTTCCTTGCAAATGCCAGGTTTGCCGCCTCCATGGCTATCTCCTTTGCTTCCTTCTCCGTCAATCCCTCAAAGGACAATGGCGCCTTCCGGGTTAGGCTCATCTTGAAGAAGCCTTCCCTCAACCCCACAGTGAAGGCCATCTGGAGGGCGAAACTAGGCACCTCCTTGATGTCTAAGATCTCCTTTTGGAAATGATCCACATACTGAGCCAAAGACTCGTCCGTCTTTTGCTTGATCAGAAAGATGGACTTCGGGTTCTTCTTCCTCTTCTTCGAGGTCAAGAAGTGAAGCTGGAAGCTCCTGCTCAGGTCTTCGAAGAAATAAATAGAACCCACCGGGAGTTGATGGAACCAGTCCCTGGCCTTATCCTTCAAAGTGATGGCGAAGAGGCGGCACTTGAAGGCGTCAGTCATAGGTCTGATGGAGACCGCATCTTCAAACCATTACAGGTGTTGGAGGGAATCATCCTTCCCCACGTAGTAGGTCATCTCTGGCTCGCGGAACCCTTCCGGAACGGGTGCCGAGAGGACCAAATCGCAGAAGGGGGATCCTCTCGCAGGTGGTCTTGCCAGGTCCACTCGCGCGACGAGCCCCACGGGCACGACGACACTCGCCGGGCTGGGGAAGAGCTCCCTTCCTTCCCCCCTCTTGCCGGCTTCCTTCCGCTGCCACTTCCTTTCCCGGTCGCCTCCCGGGTGCGTCCTCACCAATCCGCGCCGGCTCTCCCCCCTCGCGGAGCGCGCGGTCTGGCACTTGGGGCGGGGGGGGGGGGGGGGGGTCTCGCACTCCCATCTCTGCGCGAGCTGCTTCAGCATGTCCATGATCCCTCCCACGGACGACATGAACTCTGCCCTCCCGACGTACCCCCCCCCCCTCCCCCGGCTCGGGGACCCCTCATCTTTTCCACCTACATCTACCGCCATGAGGTAACCTTTCGTTCTTCCGCACAAGCTGCTGCTCCACGCTCACCGCACCAAAAATGTTGGAACCAATAAGGTCGATTCCCCCTAAAGCTCGGAACTACTGGGGCAGCTCACGCTTACTCCCTTGGGATCACACTCGAGGCGAAGAACTAAACCGGAGGCTCCAGCGAGGAGGTCCCACCTCGTACCCGGAAGTGACTAAAGCTCTTCCCCTCCCTAGCCAATACTGAGCTAGGTGCCTTAGAAGAAGTGGAAGGAGTCAAGAAAGCTTGCTCTTCTATGACACCTTACAGGTCTATTTATAGGCCTCAAAACTAGGAATGCAAATAACCAATTTACACCGCCCTGAAATTACCAAAATACCCCTGGCTAGGTCTGCCAACAGGCAAACTCCGCTGTCCGCAAGGGCTAAATGCAGACCACCCGAGGTAAAAAGGGTAAAACCTCCCTTGGGCCCAAAAAGTGGGCCCGACCCTACCTGAATCGGCCTTGAACCAAAGTGGCACTTGGCGGGTGCTCCTCCATAAGGTCCTCTGGCATAAGGTCCTCTCGCATGGCGAGAGGGCGACCCCGGGCGAGAGCTCCACTCCTGGAGCCTTCTCGCGCGGGGAGCTTGCCACTCGCCGGAAAAGCTTCCCCTCTCGGCATTCACCTATCGAAAGCCATGCTCCACTTAGGCCGTCTCGCTTGATGCGGTGAACCTCACTCCTTACCCTGTCCCCTAGCACCTCTTGCCTGGTGCCTCTTCTCTGGCACCTATCGCCTGGAGCCCTCTCGCTCGGCTCTCTCGCTCGCCTGGGAGTCAGATGTTGTACATTAAGCTTTCACATTTTTATTTTACAAAATCATCACATTTTTTTTGGGCACATCCACATATAACAAAAACGAATCACCACATCACAACCCAACATAAAATGTAAACTACTAATGCTCAAATTGGGCGTGCGACTAGGATCGGCTATGAGGCTTTGGCGAATATAGTGGAGCTGAATCAAAAGGAAGGGTAGGCACAAATGGGCTTGCGAGGGTGACGTTAGGAAAGGGTACAAAGCTCAACCGGGAAAACATGATGGCCTACATCACTCTCACGCTAGACTAACCATGCACCAATGCTTCGAAATTAGCTTGGGGCAAGTTCTTAGCCACCGAGAGAAATGATCCGTCCTCCCGACTCGAGCAATACAAAGCAAGAGACGCATACACACATTCCTACGCTACTGATAGATTGCTCCGGATTCACAATTTTGAGTAGGACAAACATGATTTACGAATGCAGAAAAAATATAAATTTACAAGCATAAAGAAAAATTAAACCTATACAATTTCTACACCACGTGAGTACTCGATTTGGAGCACTGCACTAGTTTTGAATTACTCTAAATTAAAATCCAAAGTCAGCACCGCCATTTTAAAATTGACACAAAATGACAACATTGACTCGAGCCGCGCGTGTGGTTAAGTGCGCGCTCGTGAGGGTGGCAAGGTGTGTGCAATAGGATTCTACAATAATGAAGCATAAAATAAAACTACTGGCATGCTATCAATAAGCTCGTGGAGTGCATAAGCGACTCTTCCCCCCAGACTTGAATGAAAACATAGGCAGAAATGAAAATAGACATCTAAAATAAAAAGAGGGCTGAGGAGAAAGGGTACCTATGCTCCAAAGAATGAGCATACCAGAAGGCGGAGGTTGCTGCATCGCACAAAAGTATGCTGGACCTGCAAATTAGGTTGAACAGAAGAAAAGACAAATAACAGAAAATATAATAGAAGAGCAAAGTAAAAAAGCACAAAAAAGAGGGACCAAAAAGGTCCAAGCTTGGGTTGTCTCCTGAATATCCCTTTTGTTTACCGTCCTTAAGGTGGACCAAATACCTGTATTAGCAGTTTATATATTGTTCTTGCAGGAATTAAAGAATTGCAGAAAAATAAAGCACGGCAACGAAAAGTTCCCAACAAAACAAGCAAGCACAAAGCATAGGGAATTACGGAAAAGGGGAGAGCAATCAGCTAAATGCGGACTTGTGATAAGTCTCTCCGGTGGGGCGCGCGGGAACAATAGAGTGTCGTTTTATATTGGGAGTAAAGGGCTTTCCCTTTACTCCGAATGTGCAATTCCTCGCGTCGGAGGGCAGCATAACGCTCATTGCGTACAAGCTTGGCCTTCCTCAGCTTCTCCACCGTGGGAGATTTCCAAAGATTGCAGTCCGTGGTGGGTCCTATTTTTGTGGTTGGCGGCTTCATTTCCGGTACCAAAACGGAACCCGGATCAGCCCAAGCTACTGATCGCTGGACAAAGTTTGAAACAATATTACACAATTCATTGTCTAGGGATTTCTCCCGAATAGAACTAGTTTTGCCATGCTCCCAAATTGATGCGACGGGAAACGGGAAGGTAGCCATTGTATCAGTGCACTCGGTCTCTTCTTTGAACTCTTTCTCATTATTCTGGATCATTTCCTTATAAAGTCCTTCCTTAATCATCTCTTCCGTATGAGCATCCCTCACCAAGGAGAGTTCTAAACCAATCTTGATATCAGCAGCACTTTAGAAATTGTTGTTATGGAGAAGAGGGTCATGTACATAAGTGAAATCCAAGGTTGAAGCAACACCCGGCCAAGTTACGCATCCTTTGGCGAAATCAAGAGATGCGCCGCTAGCCGTCAGGAATGGAACCCCCAATATAGGAATAGAATTGTTTTCCTTGGGTCCCAAAGCCTAGAAATCAGTGGTTAAGCACTTCCCATTAACCTCGATTTAACCTTCTCGTACACCTCCCTCAATGTCAACCAAAATACCATTTGCCAAAATTAGCGACTTCCGGTTTGCTGGATCAACATACAGGTTCATCTTCGCAACATCCTGCATGGTGAGGATATTGCTAGACGCTCCGGAATCGCACAATGCAGTAGTTTCAATATTATAATTTTACAAGCTACAACGAGCTCGTGAGTTTTTTTTTCAAATTTTTTTCCCTCAGGCTTTTTCCTTGCTCATGGGGGTTTTTCTCAGTGTTGCTCGGTAAAGTGCCTTGGGTCCGCTAAGAGACCATTTGGGCCAGTTGGCCCAATTGTGCCTCTAGCTTACACATTGAGGCCTCTTGGTTCGTCATGTTAGTCTGGGAGACCTCAACAAACTTTTCAAACATTTCAGCTAAAGAATTTGTCTTTATAGCAGGGGGCCCTTGGGGGTAATTCGGTTGAGGCAGCCGCGGTTGGCTTCCGGAGGCATACAAATCATTTTGATGCTGCCCCGGCTGCCATCATTGGCCTGGTGCGTTTTGATTCCATGAAAAATTTGGATGATTTATCACCCCCGGATTTTACGTGTTCTCATAAGGTGCTCCCCTATTTTGAATTGCAATAAAATTAATTGATTCATTAAGGAAAGTAGTTTCATCACATACCTCGCATGCTTGGCATTCGAAGCTGTGGTGGTCGGAACCTCCACAACCCTGGCATGATATTTCCATAGCTGGAGCAGCAGCGGCGGCGGGCTTGGATGCTTCCAGAGCAAAAACTCCACTAGTACCTCGTGGAATATTCCTTCTTGCGGTCCAATATGCGCTGTGGATGGCGGTATCCTGCAAAATTCTCAATGCATCATCAGGCGCAAGATTCATTATCATTCCACCAGAGGCGGTATCAATCATAGCTCGGTGCTATGGTTCAATAGAGAAATAGAAGCTTTCAACGAGATTCTAAGTTTGGAATCCGTGGTTTGGACACTTCCTCAGCAACTCGTTGAAGCGTTCCAACACCTCAGCTAGGCTTTCTTAATCATTTTGCCGAAAGTTGGCAATCGCACGCCGCATACTCACAATCCAGTCCACCAGATGGAACTTGGCTAAGAATTTCGTTGTCAATGCCTCCCAAGTGGTGGCTGTTCTAGGCGGAAGAGAGTGGAGCCATGTCTTGGCTTTGTCCCTGAGGGAGAAGGGGAAAAGGCGGAGCTTGACTGTATCATCAGGGATCCAAGCATAGCGAAACGTGGCGCAGATCTCGGTGAATTTAGCCAAGTGAAGATGGGCGTCTTCTGTGGCCATTCCGGAGAACTGTGCGTTGTTCCGGATTATGTTCAGAATGGCTGGTTTGATCTCAAATTGTTTGTTGGTGATCGCCGGTCCGAAGCCGGGGTAAATACTCCCAATGGTCGGTGTGGTGTAGTCCCTCATGGTGCGGACCTGGGGCAGGTTTACTTAATTCTCATCGCCATTTCGGTCACCATGAATGATCCCTCCAACATGGTTTCTGGCATCAATGTTCAGCTGGTCCCCCATTGGGACTGGATTGATGGCAGCAGCACGTCTTTGTGCACGAAGAGTTCGTTCGATCTCGGGGTCATAAGCTACAAGATCTCTTTCAGCGCGTCCCTGCATTCACTGCGGCAACTAAACAAAGAAACAACGGTCAAAAAACACTAACTCTTACAACAATACTTTCAAACGTCATGGTCGTTCTACAGTTGCATTCCCCGGCAACGGCGCCAAAAACTTGATACGTGTAAATACGGCAAGCACACCGGTCGCACAAGTAATAAAGTTTTGGGAATGAATCCCCGAGTGTCGGTCTCTTGAGGAATAAAATTAGCATAGAACAACGAACGACCCGAAATTATCGTTATGAGAGTTAATTAAATAAAGGAAAAATAAAGGGATTTGAAGGTTGTTTTGCAAACAAATAAACTAAAGCGAAATATGCGGGTCGCAATCCCTGCTTCACAAGGTGAGATGGATGTAACGGCCGCAATGTCATACTTCGGTAAGGCGAATGGACGGTGAGCCAGTGAGTGAGGTGTTTAGTGTGGAGTTCAATCGAATGGAACGAAGGAACAGAGTGAAGTGAGATGGGGCGAGGCGCATCAAAACACAAATCTCACGAGCAAGATTAAACAACAATAATCTAATTAAAACAACAAGAAATCGAAGTTCATTACAAGCTTAAGTCATTTCATACAACAAGAGAGATTGAGAAAGACAAAACCAAGAAAGTGAATATCCACCGCGGTTGTTGGCCGGAGGTGCGGGTTGTCAATCCGCTTCCACGCGCAGTCCGAGGAAGCTTCCGGTACCGACGAGCTGTCACCTCGAGGGCCTTTAAGTCCGTTCTCTAGGTTTTCTTCATCATCTTCTTCGGTGGAAAACTCGGAGAAGAGGTCTTTAATGGCAGGGAGGATCACCGGAGGATGCGGAACGCTTTAGAATCGCCGAAAAATGACCTCCCAATGGTAGGGATGAAGGTGGATATGGATGGAACTCCTAGGATGCGGAACGGAGAAGTGGCGACAAAGATTAATCCAGGGTCCGTACCCTAATTCACGGAACAGGCCGATTTATAGAAGCAGAGTTAAATAACGCGCACGACCACTGGCGCACGACCAGTGGTCGTGCGCGAACAAAGTCAGCGCCCGTGCGACAACAACCTGTAGAACCTGCACCAGGAAATCAAAGATCGCGCACGATAAGCAGCGCACGATCAGTGATCGTGCGAAATGGCGATACAGAACTTTTCAAAATAGGGCATGACTGCGCACGACCGGCAATGCACGAGCAGTGATCGTGCACGGTATAGCTGGTGACCGTGCAATATGGCGGAGCAGAACTTTCACAAAAGAAGCCAGACTGCGCACGACCGATGATCATGCGCCAAAGAGGTCGATGGTCGTGTGTGGGTAAAAATGCACGACCATTGAATCCTTTGGCAAAAAATGGTTAAAGCCCTATCCCGGATGCCCACACGATCCCCGAACCTGCAGGAAAACTGGACGGGTTATCGATCATGGCAGTCACAGATATTAATAAAATGCATAGCAAGAGGGAAATACACACACGCATAGAAATAGGCTAATAAAGTGCACAAGATGTGGAATGTCGTAGCGAACCAAAAGGAGTGCTAATGGCACTAAATGGTAGTATAAAGTCATGAAATGAAGCCTAGATGAGTCTAGAATTCTGTATGAAATGGGGACTCATCACGCGGCCTAGCGTGGACTCCGCGGACTCAACATTTGTAATCGCACGACTCGCCGGCTCACTGGGGGTGACGTTACCAAGACCGTTACCTCCTCAGGCCTATAAATAGGCCCCCATACCACTCAGAAAGACGACGCAGCAAAGACATCAAGATCTCGCCATCGCTTCTTGCGGACTCAAGTTTCCATTCTGCGCGACCTGCTCAAATCTTCTTCTCGCAGCTTGATCAAGCAGTCCAACCGGCTAAGTCATGTGGGCTCCTTGATCGGCTAACCGCGCGACTTGCCGACCTCCCTTAGTTTAACTGCGCGGCCTCCGACATTCTCCTTCCTTATCCGCCGGCTTCCCCCTTTGTACCCTTTACTGCTTTCTCATATAAAGGATCAATAGTAAGTTGTAATCTTGTTTATTGGTAAAAGGAAAAGCCCGCCGCAAAAGTGGCATTCAAGCCGCGGTTGGCGAAGTCTGTTGTTGTCGCTGTTAGCGGCCCCCTCTCTTCTTATCTCCTCTATCGCCATCAACAAGCAAAGCCAACCTCCAAAGTAACCGTCTGCTCGACAGTGCCCGATCAACCTTCCTAGTGGCTCCCGCCAAACCTCCTCTCTATCCTCGCAACCCTCTTCTTCACCTAGCTTGTGAGACCGAACAACCCGTTAACTGAGCGGTGTCGCATTTCGCACATCAATAGTTAACACGTGACCTTCAGATATCGATCAGATAGTGAAGTTAGTAGTTACTCATGTCAGACCGTCAACCAGCCGAGAGCCCTGCTCCAAGTACCAGTGAGTATTCTCTTTGGGAGGCCTTGGAGCATTCTCGCAGAGAAACTGCGCAACATTTTCAAACGATCAACAGTACTTTAGCTGCTATCGCTCAATGATTGGAAGCACAACCTTCAGTAACACCAGCTCCTCCAATCAACCCAACACCAGCATTCGAGATTCCTGAAGTCTACCCACCGGCCTATCCGACGGTCTATCCTCCTTACACTCCAACCTTTTCGCAAGGGCCTGCATCCCCTTTGCAGTCTCAGAATGATGAACTAGCAGCTCGTCAGAACTTCTTCTGAGAAACAGCCCGAGGAAGTCCTGCAAGATTCCTAAATTTTAAGGGAAGTTATCCCTAATCTTCAGCTCCTGCCTTTGCTCCTCCCGCAGCAACTCTTCCCTTCTATCCTCCAGCTCCTTGTAAAGCTGCAACTTATGCTCCCGTTTTTTCTTATATTGTAGGAGAGCAAGAAGAGCAGTCACCATTTGTAGAGATTGTTCATCATGAACCAACTCCAGTTAACTTACGAGAGCCACGGTTGCCCATTTATACTGGAGAGACTAATCTAGTCAAACATCTTCAAGCCTTTGAATCAGTCGTAGCACTCAAGACCCTCTCAGATGTTACCAAGTGCAAACTTTTTGTGACGACCTTTAACGGTCAAGTGAGGGATTGGTTTTATGGACTTCGTGCTCAGTCCATCTCTTCCTTTGCTGATTTGCGAAGAGAGTTCTGCTCAGATTTTATACCTCTACAAAGAGAAAGGGCGGTCCAGAGGCCCTATTTGAGATCAAACTACGTGAAGATGAGACTTGGTCTCATTTTATAGATCGTTTTCATAAAGAAATCTTAGACATTTAGATCATCGATCAAGAATTGTATCGAGTGGCTCTTATCCACGGCCTACGTGAAGGACCACTCAAGTTCGAGGCTAACTTCTGAGAACCGAGGACATATCAAGAATTGATTGGTTTAGCCAATTCATACATTCGAGGTGAGAAGAGTAACCCTAGCTTTGTCTCCCGGCTTGTAGCTGAGAAAAATCCTCCATACAAGCAGCCTCCGAGGTCTCCTCGGAAAGATTTTTCATTCCACTCTCGGAAAAAAAAAATTCCAGCATCATCGTCAACCCCCCTTCCCAGGCCAGGATCGTGCCCGCGAATGATTACAGCCGCTACCATCCGCACCTCTACAAATAGCTTCGGTGCATCAACCGCAAGATGATGACTTATCATACTCTGGAATTGATGAGGCGATGCTAGAAGTATGCCAAATCATGAAGGATAAGGCAAATTCAAAAAGGCCTTACCAGTCGATAAATCAAAAATCAAAAGATTCAGATCCATTCTGTGAGTTTCACAAAGAAAGTGGGAATTTAATTGAAAGCTGCCAAGCACTTTGTAAAATTGTGCAGAGATTGCTGAAGCAGGGTAAGATGCGCAATCTGTTCCCGAAGGATGGCCACTCTGATCCGTCAACCTAAAAAGGCAAAGGAATAGCAGAATTTCCTTGCAGCACAAGTGGAGTGAATCAAATCAATATGTATCGTGACCTTGTTATAGGCGAGACCATCGATGTCGATGACGTGGGCACCCTTGGAGACCTATTCTAAAGAAAAAAAGGACATCGTAGCTCCTCAAAGCTCCTCACAACCAATAACAGTTACTCTTACTATATCTTACATATTTTCAAACATTCTCTTTTTTAACACTCCGAAGTGTTCTTTCGTTTCATTCAATAAAGTTTACGTCAGAGATCTCATACTGACACAGTTCCCTTTTTGTAATGCTTCTCCTCTATATTTTTTCTCTTTGTCGAAGAGATCGCTGATCCACTGAGATATCGCCAAGTCTTGTTGTTCCCTCCATGGATTTTCCTCCGGCATAAGACCACAATGACCACATATGGTGAGGAGTTTTTCGCATATGTGTAGTGGGGGTCATTCAATCTATAATGGTGAACTTCAGACTTCAGATCCAGGCCAGTGTCTAGCGCAATGTGTGTGCCTAGGGGAGGCAGCCTGTGATAGTTCTATTGTGCCTCGTTGAGGGATACATTACAGTTACAATGATATATACTTGACAAGCAATGACGATCAAGTGTAGCCTTGTCTCTTCGATCATCTCACAACTGTGACGGCCAAACACTCGTTAGTACTCTCAATCCGTGCTTTCGCGGGACCCACAACGTTGTTAATCCTTTCAAAGACGAGCAATGTTGTAGACCATTTGGCGCACCTGGTAGAACGGATCAACAATGTTTGTAACCCGAGGCAAGAGAGAGATGTATCAATCGTTTCCTTCTCAGGAATTTTCGTGCTTGTTTATCTTTTGTGCCCTTCTAAAGGAAGCGCGACCAGCTCGCTTTAGGTAGGACTACACCCCGGATGATTTCTTCTTAAGGCAAGCGATGCATAAGGCCCACGGGGTGTAAGACTCCCCTTTTTTTCTTTTTAAACCCGGGGTCTTAGGCACAGAATCGCCGCTTTGTAGTGACACTTTCACGTCCTGAAGGGTCATCACCACAAGGCGCCGATTCTGCCGGCCAATTTGATCACAGAAAGGTAGCATAAAATGAAGTAAGTAAAAGCAAGTCCACTGAAATAAATCACATATATATAAATAAAACTCTACGAAGGGAGTGTCAACAGAATAGTATATCAGAGTACTAAAAATACGGGCTTAAGCCCGGTACAACATGTCCTCACTACAAATCACTCATGCGGAAGCAAAAACAGAAACTACTAAAGGTCGAGACTCACGGTCCCGGCTGTATGAACTCCGGAGCTAGACTGCCCCATCTCCAAGCGCACCGGTCTCTGGGGATGCTCCTCCATGCTGGGCTCCACGATCCCCTAAATGATACGGTTCGAAAACTGTTAGTCATAAAGACTAAGCTCTATCATCCCCTACCTCTTCCCCCATGGCTCCTAGGTACCGAGCGGAGAAGAGGAAAGGGAAGGACATGAAGGTGGAGAATTAATCAAAAAAAAAGGTGGTAGCGGAACTAATCTCGCAGTTCTATAATAAATATGACAGAAAAAGAAAGTAGGAAAAGTAACCTTAACTTATGTACGGAAGCACATAAGCCAAGGGATCTTCTGCAAGGCTCCCATCATATAAAGTGTCCCATACCACTTATACGTTTAGGTGTCGGTTATCAAACAGCAGCACATATATATTTAATTTAACCTTAATTTATAAACTTGCTCACACAAGCTTATAGACCAAGGGGTCGTTTTGCAGGTCCTAATGTATAAGTGTCCCATACCACTTATACTTTAGGTTTCAGGGTTAAATGTATCGATTATGCTATGACATGCAAGTGGGTATGATGGAACATGCAAGTGCAACTCACACACTCGACTCTGTGCACACAGACCTTTAGTTCCCCCTTTCGGAGCCGTTACCTCCCAGGATACCTCCGTAGTGGAAGACGGAAGTGGTGGGTTGGGCCTCGCCCACCTCTAAACCAATAAAGCACTACTGGTCAGACCTATCGTACGCCTCAAAGCATGGTGCACTAAGCGGACGCCCGCGTACTCTTGCCGGCTGGCGCACCGGACTTAGCTTTGGCGAAGTATAAAAACCATACTTGCCGAGTCAGCGTATTGGCGTCGGTGCATTGACCCTCCAATACCGAAGACCCACCACCTTAACTTTCATTCCTTTTATGCACATGCAAATTTAATCGTAATCACACAAAAACCGAGCTGAAGCTCCCCGGACCAAAACGTCTGTCTCTTAACCAACCGAGCCGAAGCTCCCCGGACCATTCCGTCCGTCTCTTAACCAACCGAGCCGAAGCTCCCATCAATCTTCCTGTGATAACAGTGTTTGTGAAAGATGAAACCCTAATTACTATGTTACTCTTGTCAACTTATTATTACAGTTTATGTTAACCCAGGACTGCCCCCGGTATTCCCCGTGAAGGGCTCTCAAAGGGCACTAGGAACTATGATGGTAGTTGAAGCCCATCGTTCCCTTTCGCAAGGAACTTTATGTTATTGGTTGAATTCCCTTACCCATTCCCTTCTCATGTTACGATAGGCTAACCTTGGGTGATTTTTGACCTTCCTCTCTTCGGGGAAGACGATCTTTCGTCAAACCCGAGCACCTCTTAACTCTAGTTAACACCACTTCTCTTTATTCCATTTCATTCTATTGCGATATCATCAACATCTATCCTCCCAGACAAAATGGCTAACTCCAACACTATCCCAGATCATGTCCTATTGCAATTTATCAATTTGCTATATACAGACCAACCTAGACTAAATGTCGAACCGGTTAGGCAATGATCCAATATTCATCCAAATGCCCTAAGTTATTTACTGGAGACTTATCATGTTATAATTAGCCTAAATCCAGAATGTTATAATTTTCCTAATTTATCTGGTCATTTAATTAATTTCCTCAAAAATTCCAAGGGCTACCGGTTTGAACATGAACAACCCTAAGTTCACATGCAAGATATCCAACAAAATTATAATAAATAGTATTTTATCTCAATATGGTAAATCTAAAGTATCATAATTTTTCTATCATCAAAAGGGCACTAAATCTATTTTAGCCATAGCTTCTAAATTTCTTTATTTGTGAATCAAGTAAAGAGAATATTCTTCCAAAAATTATAAATAAATTATATTATGCAGATAAAGCCTTAAAAATAGCATTGGGCCACTTTCATAATTTTTCAGTAATAATATCATCAATAATTAATTTCCAAAGCATAGAACCCCTTTTTAATATTTATGAAGGAAGTACTGGATTTGCTCTACTAAAAATTATACAAAAATTCAAGGGTAACCATTCTATCCTAAAACAATTACTTCAAAGATTTCATGAGATTTAAATGATCATAAAGATACAAATAATTAAAACATCAACTAGGGCTATAATCAGCTTTTCAAATACAATGCTAGAAATAAACATCATAAAATTCCAGTAAAATTTCTATAAATTCTAGCCACTCCAAAACTAACTCTACCCAAGTTTCACAGCCTTTAGATAATGTTAATTGATAGATTGTGCTTAATTAGTATTTTACCCTAAAGCTAAGATTAGGGTTTTGAGGTATCTACCTATCTCCAAATCCTCCAAGATTCCATCTAGATGATTTATATTATGTTAATGTCGACTCTACCGAATCTCAAGACAATATGAGAGCAATTGCCCCCATGTCCTTCACAACCCTCAAAACCCTCCATTTAGGGTTTGAGCTTGGATCCTAGGGTAAACCAACCCCTATTCTCACCATTTTCTCCAAGTGGGTTATAATAACCCTTCCAAGTCAGTGGTCGAAATATCAGCCTCTGTTGAGGTGATTTGACCGTTCCAACTTCTAATGCACTTTTTACTCAAAAATGCCTCATTATTGCCTAGTTAAGAATAGGTGACTCCCTATCCAAAACTCATCTCAATGAGTTGAAAATTTGTGCAGAGCTAAGTTTTATAGCCAGGGACCATTCACCAAATTTGGGAGGGTTTGGAGGTCATTTGATCACTTAAATAAATTCCTCTAAGTTTATTAAATTAAAACAAAAACTTTAGGAAACGTATCTCTAAAAATTCCAATTTTTGGACACCCTCTAGATATGGCTAAGGGTAACCCCCTGCCCAAATTTAAAGTCTTTTGGACAAAGGAAGAAGAGTGGGCATCCATTTTAGTTTCTGCCCAACTCTAGGTATAGCCCCCATTAAAACGGGTTTTGCGGTCAAACCGCTTACCCAAACGAGTTGAAATTAATTTTAATATAAACTAGACTTGAAGGGCTACAACTTTTGTGACTGGCCATTTTTCCTTAAAATGCATCTAAATGCTTCGGTTTGCAACATTAAAATAAGCCTATTTTATGTATATTTACCTTATATATTATGTACTTAATTTTCATATTATAATAATGTTTTACTGTTCATCTCCCCTACCAAACAGAACCCGAAACAGAAACTCAGAAAAACCATATTTCCTGTAACCCTTCCGTGATCCGTCACCAGCCATCCGGTCACTTACCTGGCCAGCCACCACCACCACCACCTCCGTCGAGACGATGGCTATCGGTCGGCGGTGGTTTGGCCGCCGAAGGTGGCGGTTTCCGGCGTACCCGAAAAATATATTTTTCATGGTTTTCCATGAAAACTCGAGATAGGTTCGGCTCCGTTGAGCATGAACTTCATTCCTAAGATCCTAAGATCTACCCATAAGAGAAGAAGTAGAGGAGGACCTTGTTCGCGGTTTGAAGACGAGATGAACGTCGGATTGTCATGGCGCGGTGGTGGCGTTCCCGAACTTCTCCTACAGCAAGAGCAGAAAACTGAATTCGTTTGGTATAGAGTGTAACCTTCTCCTATTGCTCTAAGGGGGCTTTTATAGGACTCCAAATGGGGAGGGGAAAGGATGAAACATTCATGGCCATGAATGCCCTCTCTCTCTCTCTCTCTTAATATTATTTTTGTTATGGTGCAGGGAAGGAAACAGTGGAAGATGAGAAGACTGATCCAGGTGGCGATTTTATATTGGGTCAACTCTTCCTCATTTTATTAAGTAATCAGAGAAAGAAACGGCTCATAAACACTCCTGCTGTAAATTCGCATAATCAGAATAGATTATGACTTCGGTTACAGAAATTTCTAGCCTGGCTGACGTTTCGGCCCTTGTCACGGGCTTGTCACGTAGGTCACAGGTGTGACAGGCCCTTGTGGAAAGTTCTGAGTTCGACGATCATCTAACTGAGTTCGACGATCGTCGAAGGGGGTTCACGCCCTAGGTCACGGGCGTGACACATAGGTCATGGGCGTGACAGGGCCATGATGCAAATTCTGCGCTCATCGATCATCTCACTGAGATCGACGATCATCGAAGGGGCTCCGCCCTAGGTCACGAGCATGAAACCTAAGTCACGGGCGTGACGGGGCCTTGATGAAAATTCTGCCCTCGACGATCGTCTCGCGAAGATCGACGATCGTCAAAGGGGGTCAAGCCCTAGTTCACGGGGGTGATACGTAGGTCACGGGCGTGACAGACCCGGGTTGCAAAAATCTGCACTCGACGATCGTCTTCATGAGATCGACGATCGTCGAAGGGGTCACGCCCTAGTCACGGGCGGGACGGGTCGGTCACGGGCGTGACCAACCCGTGACTCCAAGTCTAGGTTGATGGACCTCAATTTTTGGGCTCCCTAAGGTTCTGTCACGATAGACCGACTCTTAGGGGTCTAGCCGGAAATGGGATGTTACAAATCCCAATAAACAAAACAAAAATTTCGTCCCTAAAATTGAGGTTAAGCCTACAGGGATTTCTACCGGAATAAAATAAGCTTATAACATCCCATATGGTTCTTCCTATTGGGTCGAAGTGACTACTTGTTTTATAAACAAAGGGAAATCCCCCAATAAACAAAAGATTAGCCCCTACTTTCCTACGCATGCCTTGTTTCTCGATTTCCCTTACCTAGT
The DNA here is from genome assembly GCA_039513925.1 of Platanthera zijinensis. NCBI lineage: Eukaryota > Viridiplantae > Streptophyta > Magnoliopsida > Asparagales > Orchidaceae > Platanthera > Platanthera zijinensis. The sequence continues at coordinate 98,628,576 of CM077086.1, forward strand.
CCTACCGGTTCAATTCAAGAAGTTAATTTATAGTATACTGAGAGGTGGTGATGTATACTTGACTGAACAACTCCGGGTATTTTTGCCTCATCAGGTCCTGCGGTTCCCAGGTGTGTTCCTCCTGACCATGATTCCTCCACAGAACCTTGACTAAGGGGATCTTCTTGCGGCGCAAGATCCGTACTCCTTTGTCATCGATTCGAGCCATCTCCAAGTGAACAGACCGGTCTGAAGCTACCGGCACCTCGGGGGTCAAAATTTGCTGCTCCGGGCGTAGTAGAGCCCTTCTCAGCGAAGAAATGTGGAAGACGTCGTGTAGAGCAGCCTGCTCTGGTGGCAAATCCAGCCTGTAAGCTAGGGCCCCGATCCGCTCCAGGATCCTGTAAGGGCCCATATACCTAGGGCTGAGCTTCTTTCTCTGACCGCGCACCCGTGAAACTCCATGCATGGGCCGGATCTTTAAAAACACTCGGTCCCCCACCTGAAATTCCACCTGACGATGCCGGGCGTCATAATACTTAGCTTGTCTTCTCTGCGCCTCTAACATCCTGTCTCTGATCAGTCTCACCTGAGCCTCGGTATCTTCAACAAAGTCCGATCCAAACGCCTTCGGATCCTCGTCCTGAACCTAAGAAAGCAGGGTCATGCATTTCCGTCCATACAAGGCTTCATAAGGCGCCATCCTGATGCTGGACTGGTAGTTGTTATTATAGGAGAACTCGACCAACGACAACATATTCTCCCACGGCTCCCCTCGGTCCAGTATACACAGTCGTAGTAGATCCTCCAACATCCTGTTGGTGCGCTCTGTCTGCCCGTCCGTCTGAGGGTGGAAGGCTGTACTGAAGGTCAATCGGGTGCCCAGATATGCTTGCACTGACCGCCACTCCCTGGATGTAAACCGTCCATCGCGGTCCGACACTATCGTCCTGGGCACGCCATCATATCAGATATACTGCTCCACAAACTTCCGTACCAGCACTCCCACCGATTCATCCTTCCTGATTGGAATAAAGCGGGCCACCTTCGTCAACCGAGCAACAATCACCCAGATCGAGTCATTCCCTGTCCGAGACCGGGGAAGCCCATGTATAAAATCCATAGCTATATCATCAAACTTCCACTCCAGGCACCGGGAGTGGCTGCAACAGTCCTGCGGGGTTCCTACACTCCGCCTTCACCAACTGACTTGCCTCGCAATGGGTCACGAATTACGTAATGTCCTTCTTCATCCCTGGCCAAAACATCATCTTCTTCAGATCTGCCATCATCTTGGTGATCCCCGGGTGTATAGAGTATCTGCTATAATGTGCCTCCGCCATGATGTCCTCCCGAATCCGGCCTCCTGCGGGTATATATACTCTGTCTCTGAAATGTAACAATCCATCTCTCAGGGAATAATCTCCTGTCGAACCCTCCTCCAAGGCTCGGAATATCGGCTCTGCCCATGCATCTGTCCTTTGTCCGTCCCGGATGCGGTCCCGAATATCATCTATGGCCACCATCGATGCTAGATACTCCCTATACAGCTCTGGATCATCCTCGGACACTATGGATATTTGCATATCTCTGAAGGACCGGACTAGCTCCATGGACATAACCTGGGGCCCGGCTTCGGAAGTGGCAGCTCTCCGACTCAACGTGTCGGCCACCACGTTTGCCTTCCCTGGATTGTAGTGCATCTTATACTGATAATCTGCTAAGAACTCCACCCAGTGCCTCTGCCTGATATTCAGCTCCTTCTACGTGTCCACGTATTTCAGGTTCTTGTGGTTGGAGTAGATGTCGCAGTGGACTCCATAAAGATAATGGCGCCAGACCTTCAAAGCAAAAATGGCCGCTCCCATCTCAAGGTCATGCACCGGGTAGTTCTGCTCGTGCTTCTTCAACAGGCGAGACGCATATGCAATCACATGGCCCTTCTGCATCAGTACAGCTCCCATACCCTGGTAGGAAGCGTCGGTGTAGACTTGAAAACCTTCTCTCCTCGAGGGGAGAGTAAGTATGGGGGCCAAGGTGAGTCGATCCTTCAGCTCCTGGAAAGCTGTCGTGCACTGCGGGGTCCAAACGAAAGGTGCCTCCTTCTTCGTCAAGGATGTGAGTGGGAGGGCAATTTGGGAGAACCCCTCCACGAACTTCTGCTTATAACCGGCATGTCCTAGAAAGCTTCGTACATCGGTGGCTGACTTCAACTGCCGCCAATCTCGAACTGCCTGAATCTTTGCCGGATCCACTGCCAACCCGGCTCCGCTGATAATATGGCCTAAAAAGCCCACCTCCTTCAACCAGAACTGACATTTGCTAAACTTTGCATATAAGTGATTCTCCCGCAGTCTCTATAGGGTCAGTGCTAGATGGCGAGTGTGCTCCTCCTTGGTTCTCGAGTAGATGAGGATGTCATCGATAAACACAATGACAAACACATCTAGGTACTCCTTGAAAACCTAGTTCATGAGGGTCATGAACGCCGAAGGTGCATTTGTGAGCCCGAAGGGCATCACCGTAAACTCAAACAATCCATATCTGCTACTAAAAGCAGTCTTCTGAATATCCTCCTCTCGAATCCGAAGCTGGAAGTAGCCCGACCTCAAATCCAATTTTGAAAAGAAGTGCGCCCCTTCCAGCTGGTCGAATAACTCGTCTATCCGTGGGAGCAGATAGGTATTCCAGACGGTAAGCCTATTTAGTGCTTGATAATCGATGCACAAGCGAAGTGTCCCTCCTTCTTCTTCACGAATAGGACCGGGGCTCCCTATGATGAGGAACTCGGTCTAACAAATCCCGCCTCCACCAACTCCTGCAACTGAGTCCGAAACTCCGCCAACTCCTTCGGGGCCATCCGATAAGGGGCCCTAGATGCCGGCTTGGCCCCCGGCACAAGCTGTATCTGAAAGTCCGTCTCTCGGTGCGGAGGTAGTCCTAGTAGTTTCTCTGGAAAGATGTCAGCAAAATCTCGCACCACTGGGATGTCTGTCACAGACTCCTTGACTTCTGCCATCTCAAATAGGATCTGATAGACCTCCTCTCCCTGCAGATGGGCCTTAACGACCTGTACCGAAGATAAGAATATTCGAGAGACAGGTCTTATACCTTCGATGACAATGAAAGAGTCCCAGTGTCTCACGGTGATCCTATTCGCTTGGCAATCAATCTGGGCATGGTTCCAGTGCAGCCATACCATGCCCAGGATCAAGTCGTAGTCTATCAGCTTCAAAATTGTCGCTAGAGCCTCGAACACCTTTCCACCAATTTATGCCTCCATATTGCAGTGGTCTGTGGTAAGGAGCTCAGATCCATCCGGTAGTCGCACCCTCATCTTTGAGCCCGTGAATCGCTCCACTCCTTCCAGTCCTTCTACGAACGTCTCCGACACAAAGGAGTGGGTAGCTCAAGTATCGAACAGCGTGCGGGCAGGCTTTCCACTGATGAAGACTATACCTGGGGTGATTAGATGTCTTAGAGTTCTATAATGAGTTTCCTTTCCTTTCTAATCTATCTAGTGCGGTTCTAAGTTTTTAACAACTGAAAGGGAAATTCTATGAAATTAAAGAAGCATTACAACGTACCTGCTATGACCTGCTCCGGATTCCAAGGCTGCGCAAGGTCCAAATCATATACCTGCTCCCTTCCCTGTCTACGATCTCCCTCCTAGTATCCACGACCGCGACCGCGTCCTCGGCCTCCGTAATGCTGAGCTGGTGGGCCACCCTGTGATGCTGGAGGTGGTGCCCCCCTCATCGGGCAGTTCCTCTGGATATGCCCAATCTGATGACAAAAGAAGCACTCTGGTGGGGGATACGCCATTCCCCGGGGTCTCGGCATCTCCTGCATCCAAAGAGGTTGAGGGGCCAATATCACCTGCTCTCTCGGCTCCTGCCTCACTTACTGACGAGGCTGGTCCTCTGTCCTTCTCCCCTATAGTATAGCACCTTGTCCCTGGTCATTTCTGACTCTCCATCCCTGATCCTCTGCTGGCCGCTTCCGGCCCCGAGTGGTGTGCCAATCGGCCTCAATCCTCTTTTCCATTTCCAAAATCCGGGAGATAGGCCCGTCGGATACAAATAACAGAGCCTCCCTCAAGTCCTCCCGCAGGCCCTTATAGAACCTCTTGATCTACCCTGCTTCGTCCAGCTGGTAAGAATCTGCATATCGAGCCAGATGGTCGAACTCCTGATGGTACTCCACCACCGTCCGGGTGCCCTGCTTCAGCTGTAAGAACCTCTCCTACAACTCATCCCTGGCCGACTGTGGAATGAAACGCGCCAGCAGCGCGGCCCTAAACTCTTCCCAGGTAACCTCTGCAACCTCCCTATCGACAAATGTCATGTCCAACAGCGTCTTCCACCACCTCTTGGCATGGGACTCGAGGCAAGAGACAACTAGAGCCACCCTCTCCTCCCAGGGACACCGTATCCCGGTCAGCATCTCGTACATAATATCCAGCCACTCTTCCGTCCGAACTGCCGACTTTGTCCCCAAGTAGGACGGGGGAGAAAGTCCTCGGAAGATGCTCAACCAGTTGGCCCCCGGATTTGGCTGCGGGATCGGAACCTGCTGGGCCCTGAAAGCCTCCAGAATGGCAGTCAGAGTCTGTCCCATATCTGACTGAAGGAAAGGAGTGGGGACCGGTTAAGGTGGTGCAGCATCCTGAGCCTGTTGAACTCCACCTTGTGGCGTAGGTTATGCTGGAGGCTGCGTAACAAAAACCCATACTTGAGAAAACGTTCAATTTTTTTTACTAAAAGTGGACAATTTATATGTGATCCCAATATGGGCACACCACTGCTTCCGCTGCTTAGTTTGTCCCCAAACTAAACTCGAGCGGGGGTGACCCAGGGTTAGTGGACTGATACCTTTTTCAGATAGATGTTCGCTCTGATACCACTTGTAAGACCCCCTTTTTTTTCTTTTTAAACCCGGGGTCTTAGGCCTAGAATCGCCGCTTTGCGTTGACACCTTCACGTCCTGAAGGGTCATCACCAAAAGGCGCCGATTTTGCCGGCCAATTTGATCACAGAAAGGTAGCATAAAATGAAGTAAGTAAAAACAAGTCCACTAAAATAAATCACATATATAGAAATAAAACTCCACGAAGGGAGTGTCCACAGAATAGTATATCAGAGTACTAAAAATACGGGCTTAAGCCCGATACAATATGTCCTCACTACAAATCACTCATGCGGAAGCAAAAATAGAAACTAATCAAGGTCGAGACTCACGGTCCCGGCTGTATGAACTCCGGAGCTAGACTGCCCCATCTCCAAGCGCACCGGTCTCTGGGGCTGCTCCTCTATGCTGGGCTCTACGATCCCCTAAATGATGCGGTTCGAAAATCGTTAGTCATAAAGACTAAGCCCTATCATCCCCTACCCCTTCCCCCATGGCTCCTAGGTACCGAGCGGAGAGGAAGAAAGAGAAGGACATGAAGGTGGAGAATGAATCAAAAGAAAACAGGTGGCAGCGGAACTAATCTAGCAGTTCTATAGTAAATATGACAGAAACAGAAAGTAGGAAAAGTAACCTTAACTTATGTATGGAAGCGCATAAGCCAAGGGATCTTCTACAAGGCTCCAATTGTATAAAGTGTCCCATACCACTTATACGTTGGGGTGTCGGTTATCAAACAGCAGCACATATATATTGAATTTAACCTTATTTTATAAACTTGCCCACACAAGCTTATAGACCAAGGGGTCGTTTTGCAGGTCCTAATGTATAAGCGTCCAATACCACTTATACTTTAGGTGTCAGGGTTAAATGAATCGATTATGCTATGACATGCAAGTGGGTATGATGGAACATGTAAGTGCAACTCACACACCCGACTCTGTGCACACAGACCTTTAGTTCCCCCTTTCGGAGCCGTTACCTCCCAGGATACCTCCGTAGTGGCAGACGGAAGCGGTGGGTTGGGCCTCGCCCACCTCTAAACTAGTAAAGAACTACCGGTAAGACCTATCGTACGCCTCAACGCTTTGTGCACTAAGCGGACGCCCGCGTACTCTTGCCGGCTGGCGCACCAAACTTTGCTTTGGCGAAGTGTAAAAACCACACTTGCCGAGTCAGCGTATTGGCGTTAGTGCATCGACCCTCCAATACCGAATACCCACCACCTTAACTTTTATTCCTTTTATGCACATGCAAATTTAATCGTAATCACACAAAAACCGAGTCGAAGCTCCCCGGACAAAAACGTCCGTCTCTTAACCAACCGAGCCGAAGCTCCCCAGACCATTCCGTCCGTCTCTTAACCAACCGAGTCGAAGCTCCCATCAATCTTCCTGTGCTAACAGTGTTTGTGAAAGGTGCAACCCTAATTACTATGTTACTCTTGTCAGCTTATTATTACAGTTTACGTTAACCCAGGACTGCCCCCGGTATTCCCCGTGAAGGGCGCTCAAAGGGCACTAGGAACTATGATGGTAGCTGAAGCCCATCGTTCCCTTTCGCAAGGCACTTATTGTTATTGGTTGAATTCCCTTACCCATTCCCTTCTCATGTTGCAATAGTCTAACCTTGGGTGATTTTTGACCTTCCTCTCTTCGGGGAAGACGATATTTCGTCAAACCCGAGCACCTCTTAACTCTAGTTAACACCACTTCTCTTTATTCTTAATTTCATTATATTGCGATATCAACCACATCTATCCTCCCAGACAAAATGATTAACTCCAACACTATCCCAGATCATGTCCTATTGCAATTTATCAATTTGCTATATGCAGACCAACCTAAACTAAATGTCAAACCGCTTAGGAAATGATCCAATATTCATCCAAATGCTCTAAGTTATTTACTGTAGACTTATCATGTTATAATTAGCCTAAATCCAGAATGTGGTAATTTTCCTAATTTATCTGGTCATTTAATTAATTTCCTCAAAAATTCTAAGGGCTACCTGTTTGAACATGAACTACCCTAAGTTCTCATGCAAGATGTCCAACAAAATTATAATAAATAGTATGTTATCTCAATATGGTAAATCCAAAGTATCATAATTTTTCTATCATCAAAAGGGCACTAAAACTATTTTATCCATAACTTCTATATTTCGTTATTTGTGAATCAAGTACAGAGAATATTCATCCAAAAATTATAAATAAATTATACTATGCAGATAAAGCCTTAAAAATAGCGTTGGGCCACTTTCATAATTTTTCATTAATAATATCATCCATAATTAATTTCCAAAGCATCGAACCCCTTTTTCTATTTGTGAAGGAAGTACTGGATTTACTTAACTAAAAACTATACAAAAATTCAAGGGTAACCATTCTTTCTTAAAACATTTACTTCCAAGATTTCATGAGATTTCAATGATCAGAAAGATACAAATAATTAAAACATCAATTAGGGCTATAATAAGCTTTACAAATGCAGTGCTTGAAATAAACATCATAAAATTCCAGTAAAATTTCTATAAATTGTACCCACTCCAAAACTCACTCTACCCAAGTTTCAAAGCCTTTAGATAATGTTTAGTGACGGATTGTGCTTAATTAGTATTTTACCCTAAAGCTAAGATTAGGGTTTTGAGGTATCTACCTATCTCCAAATCCTCCAAGATTTCATCCATATGATTTATATTATGTTAATGTCGACTCTACTGAATCTCAAGACAATATGAGAGCAATTGTTCTCATGTCCTTCACAACCCTCAAAACCCTCCATTTAGGGTTTGAGCTTGGATCCTAGGGTAAACCAACCCCTATTCTCACCATTTTCTCCAAGTGGGTTATAATAACCCTTCCAAGTCAGTGGTCGAAATATCAGCTTCTGTTGAGGTGATTTGACCGTTCCAACTTCTAGTGCACTTTTTACTCAAAAATGCCTCACTATTTCCTAGTTAAGAATAGGTAACTCCCTATCCAAAACACATCTAAATGAGTTGAAATCTTGTGCAGAGCTAAGTTTTATAGCCAGGGACCACTCACCAAAATTTGGGAGGGTTTGAAGGTCATTTGACCACTTAAATAGATTCCTCTAAGTTTATTAAATTAAAACAAAAACTTTAGGAAAAGTATCTCCAAAAATTCTCATTTATGGACAGCCTCTAGATATGTCTAAGGGTAACCCCCTGCCCAAATTTCAAGTCATTTGGACAACGGAAGAAGAGTGGACATCCATTTTAGTTTCTTCCAAACTCTAGGTACAGCCCCCATTAAAACAGGTGCTGCGGTCAAACCGCTTACCCAAACGAGTTGAAATTAATTTTAAATTAAACTAGACGCGAAGGGATACAACTTTTGTGACTGGTCATTTTTCCTAAAATGGCCTCTAAATGCTTCGGTTTGCAACATCAAAATAAGCCTATTTTATGTATATTTACCTTATATATTATGTACTTAATTTCCATATTATAATAATGTTTTACTGTTCAACTCCCCAACCAAACAGAACCCGAAACAGAAACTCAAAAAAACCATTTTTCCTGTAACCCTTCCGTGATCCATCGCCGACCGTCCGGTCACTTACCTTGCCAGACACCACCACCACCACCTCCGTCGAGGCGATGGCTATCGGTCGGCGGTGGTTTTGCCGCCGGAGGTGGCGGTTTCCGGTGTACCCGAAAAATATCTTTTTCATGGTTTTCCATGAAACCTCGAGATAGGTTCGGCTCCGTTGAGCACGAACTTCATTCCTAAGATCCTAAGATCTACCCATAAGAGAAGAAGTATAGGAGGACCTTGTTCGCGGTTTGAAGACAAGATGAATGTCTGATTGTCATGGCGCGGTGGTGGCATTCCCAAACTTCTCCTACAGCAAGAGCAGAAATCAGAATTCGTTTGGTCTAGAGTGTAACCTTCTCCTCTTGCTCTAAGGGGGCTTTTATAGGTCTCCAAGTGGGGAGGAGAAAGGATGAAACATTCATGGCCATGAATGCCCTCTCTCTATTAATATTATTTCGGTTATGGTGCAGGGAAGGAAACGGTTGACGATGAGAAGACTGATCCAGGTGGCGATTTCCTATTGGGTCAACTCTTCCTCATTTTATTAAGTAATCAGAGAAAGAAACGGCTCATAAATACTCCTGCTGTAAATTCCCATAATCAGAATTGATTATGACTTCGGTTACAGAAATTTCCAGCCTTGCTGACGTTTCGGCCCTTGTCACTGGCGTGTCACGTAGGTCACGGGCGTGACAGGCCCTTGTGGAAAGTTCTGAGTTCGACGATCGTCTAACTGAGTTCGATTATCGTCGAAGGGGGGTCACGCCCTAGGTCACGGGCGTGACACATAGGTCACGGGCGTGACAGGGCCATGATGCAAATTCTACGCTCGTCGATCATCTCGCTGAGATCGACGATCGTCAAAGGGGGTCACGCCCTAGGTCACAGGCGTTACACCTAAGTCACGGGCGTGACGGGGCCTTGATGTAAATTCTGCCCTCGACGATCGTCTCGCGGAGATCGACGATCGTCGAAGGGGGTCACGCCCTAGGTCATGGGCGTGACACATAGGTCACGGGCGTGACAGACCTGGGTTGCAAAAATCTGCGCTTGACGATCGTCTTCATGAGATTGACGATAGTCGAAGGGGTCACGCCCTAGTCACGGGCATGACGGGTCGGTCACAGGCGTGACAAACCCGTGACTCCAAGTTTAGGTTGATGAACCTCAATTTTTTGGCTCCCTAAGGTTCTGTCACGATAGACCGACTCTTAGGGGTCTAGCCGGAAATGAGATGTTACACGGGGAACACCTGTGGCAGCATCGAGTTTTATTCGATCATCTTTGAGGTTTAGCCCTCCTTTGTCCTTTTGACTTCTTAGAGGTTAATAGGTTAAATCCAACCTATTCTAAGGATCTGTAATATCTATTTGGCTTATGATCATCTTATATGCGCTTTCTCTATAAAGCTCTATCAGATGGTTGTCCATAAGCTCTCTTATCAGATGCTAGAGAAACGAGTCATTTGATCAAAGTATCTGATTCTCCTTGATTGATAAGTCATGCTGTTATAAGTCTAAATTAAGATGGTTTCATCTGGCTGATCTTGATTTCATGTATAAAATATTATATTGGATCACGCGAGACGATCATTATCACGGTTTGATCTTTATTCAGTTAATAGCAGAGTTTGCAAGGTATCTCTTCTGCTATCCAATTATATCATATCATATAAATAGTCAACATTCGCAGGCTCCATCCAGGTACTCGCGACTTAGTTTTCTTTCTTCTATATCTACTTACTCTTCTTTTGCATAGATTAACAGATATTAGCAAGTTCCCTTTAGGTACATAAATTTACTTTTCTATCATGTCTCCTACTCACTCTTCTTTTACAAAGATTAGCAGATATTAGCAAGTTCCTTTCAGGTACTTGCAACTCGGTCTTATTTCATATCTACTACTCACTCTTCTTTTGCAGAAATTAGCAGATATTAGCAAGTTCCCTTCAGCTACTTGCAACTTACTTTCCTATCATATCTATTGCTTACTCTTCTTTTGCAGAGATTAACATATATTAGCAAGTTCCCTTCAGGTACTTGTAGCTTAGTTTTCTATCATATCTGTTGCTTACTCTTCTCTTGCAGAGATTAACAGATATTAGCAAGTTCCATCCAGGTACTTGCATTTTTATTTCATTTTGTATCTACTGCTCACTCTTCCCTTTACAATGATTGGCCGATATTTGCAAGTTCTATCAAGGTAATTGCAACTTAGTTTTATATTATACTTGTGATTTACTCCTCTTGCAGAAGATAACAGGTGCTTGCAAGCCTCCTTCAGGTACTTGCAAGTTATCATTATTCTTTGTTTTCCCTTCTTCATTGTTTTACAGAGCCCTCTAGGAGACATTCATATCTTCTTTGTTTTGCAAAAGCAACCCAGGTACGCATAAGGTGTACCTATTTCTACTTATGTTAATTCCTTCCTTCGCAGGAAAAAGACAGGCATTAACAAATTTTTTCTGAGGAGAGACATCAGGTTCCATCTCTCCTTACCCCTTCCTTTTCTCGAGGGAAGGATCACGATTTTCGTGGTCTCCTACTTTTTCGAAGTTCTCTTCTGAACTCGAAAAAGTGCGAGGATTATGTAAACTGTGAAATCGGTGATCCATCCAAAGGTAGACAGCTCGCAAGTCGCGTCCTGCTCCAGAAAGTCGCGGCCTGTCAGCCTTTTCTTCTAAGGGTGGGCAGACTGGCTGCTCAGTCCGCTCAATCCACACGGCTAGGGGGTATCTCTAGCAAGACCGCCCAGGTCACGCACCTCCCACTCAATCTGCGCGACTAGGGTGGTCCCCCTAGTCTGACCGCCCAGGTCACGCAGCAGCCGCTCATTCTGCAGGGGCTGCGGACTGCTTCCTCAGTCCGCTCCTACAGGTCGCGCAGTTAGATCGGTTAACCATGTGGTGGTTCATTCTTCCTCAGGTTAAAACTGCCCAACAATGTGGCTGACTCGCATTCATATCCGCCTAGACTGGTCGATAGCAACGTGCTCAGCGAGTGGCGGATTCAGTCTTCAGTCCGCCAGGTCGCCAGCCCGTCGACAAGCGTGACAAGCCTCCAGCAGGAGGCGGCCTGCTCAACCTGTCCGCCACAAGTTGGGCAGACTCATTCCGCAGTACACTATGGATGATTCAGCTCGGCAATCGATCAGGTACATCCAGGTCTCCGCGGGCAGGGAGGACTCGTTATCAAGCCTGCCTTCATTGCAGCAACTCACCCTCATCTACAACGGGCTGGGCAAACTCGCTCAGCAGTCTGCCAGCAGCAAGACCATCCCAGACCTCGTGGCCTGGTGCGGACTCTATGGACTCAGTATTTGTTCTCGCACGACCCCGCGCAAGCCCACCCAATAGCAGCCATCTCTAGCTCCATGTCCCTAATCGCGCGGCCTGGCGCAGACTCCGCAGACTCATCATTTGTACTCGCACAACTCACCGGCTCACCGGGGGTGACATTACCAAGACCATTAACTCCTCAGGCCAATAAATAGGCCCTCGTACCTCTCAGAAAGACAACGCGGTAGAGGCATCCAGATCTCGCCATCGCTTCTTGCGGACTCAAGTTTCCAGTCCACGCGACCTGCTCTCGTCTTCTTCTTGCAGCTTGATCAAGCAGTCCGCCGGGCTAAGTCCTGCGGGCTCCTTGATCTGCTAACCGCGCGATCTGCCGACCTCCCTTATTTAAACCGCGTAGCCTCCGACATTCTCATTCCTTAGCCGTCGGCTTCCCCCTTTATACACTTTACTACTTTCTCCTATAAAGGATCAATCTCTTAGTAAAAGGAAAAGCCCGCCGCAAGAGTGGCATTCAAGCCACGGTGGGGGAAGTTTGGTTTTTCCGCTGTTAGCGGCCCCCTCTCTTCTTTTCTCCTCTCTCGCCATCAACTTGCAAAGCTAACTTCCAAAGTAACTGTCTGCTCGACTGTGCCTGATCAACCTTCCCAGTGGCTCTTTCCAAACCTCCTCTCTATCCCCGCAACCCTCTTCTTCACTCAGCTTGTGAGACCGAACATCCCATTAACTGAGCGGTGTCGTATTTCACGCATCAACAATATTCTCAATAAAATTGAAGCTATGCTTACTGTACAGAGAAAATACTTTCATTAGTCTATGAAAAGTGTAACTTAAAATATGACTTCCTTAGAGAAAGATATGAGTCGTGGATTTACTGAAATCCAGAGCAACACTGAGGAACTAAAAAGGATCTTCCAAATTGGAGGAAAAGCTTTAGATCATACCATAACAAGAATTGGTAATGTGATGGAACAATCAGTCACCCTTGCAAATAATCAAATTCAGCTTGAAAAGAATGCAGAAAAGAGAAACTTCAAAACTTATGAAGAGGTTGGAACCTTTAAGGAAGATGTGATAAGCACCTTCATCCTAGAAGTCTCAAAAGGGGAGGATAAGGTGAATGAAGTATTGGAAAAATAAATTCAATCATTGAAAAGTCAGTTGGAAAAATGAAGTGAATGAGATCCAGACATCTGTGCTTAAGGAAGTCAAGAGTACAAAGCTTTATACATTTGACACAATAGTATGGATGCACAATCAATTGTTTTCTGAGATGCCCTTGGATCCTTCTGCACCTCCTCCTGCACATTTGGATGTTAACATGCTTACTTTCTCTCCTCCTCCAGAACATTTTGAAGGACCACCTCCAAGGCATTTTGACGGACCACCTCCAGACTATTTTGAAGGACATCCTCCTGATGTCTATGAACAAGTTTGGGAAACAGATCAAACAGATATGCCTTTTCTACCTCGAGAGTTTCAGAAAGCCAAAAGAAGGAAGTATGGTGGAGGATCTTCTGCCAGTAGGACCACTCCAAATCCTGAAGCTGCAAAGATAAGAACTAAAGAATTTACTGAAGTGTGGAGTCCAACCTCCAAGTCCCTTATTATTGACACTCTCAAGTTGGTCATTGAATTTTAATGAATCCACAAGCCTTCACTACAACTCAGATGAATGGGGATTGTATGAGAAGTCTCTTACTAAAAGAAGAATATATTTTAGAATTTATGGTAGAAACAATCCCAAGGCTCCTCTTTGACCTCAAAAATACTTCCCCAAGCCTTTTAGCTACCTAAAGAGACAACATGAGAAACTTGAAAGACAGCAACCTCCATAGGATTAGTAGAAGCTGAAGATATTTTGGAAGTTCATTCTTTTGAAATTGTGAAATAAAATTTCTCTTGGACAAATTTCCATTTACATGAACATTTAATTTTGCTGATCTGACTTTACTCATAATTGCTTTTTATTCGGCTTATCATGCTATTAGTTTCTTTATTTGTTTTTCTCTTGATGTAATTCACCTTAGTGTAGAGGGTTCTGACTTCTACTAATAGGGAGAGATTATTGGGTATTGCATCCATAATAACCCAGATTTGTATGAAGTCACCTTTGAACTAAGATGAATTAATTTTGTATTTGATGCTTTTTTTAGCTGAGTGTTTGCATGACTTAATTGCCAAGTGTAGAACAATGTCAGTCTACAGTGGGTCACCAAACACAAGACCACAAAATGTAATCCCTCATTGTGTGATCCATGGTGTTTACTCACATGTAGCCTCTCTATTGGGATACACTTTATTTTCATGCACTATAGTTATTGGAGAAAGACATGTGGCTAATTTCATTGAAGAATTTTTTTTTCAGGAAACAAAATTTTTCTAAGTATTTTACTCGAGAAGAACGTAAGTACTCGAGTAGATTCTTTAATTGGGTAAGAAGGTTAAAGCACTCTGATCTGATCGAGGTGGCGAATACCTAAGTCATGAGTTTCATGATCATCTAAATGAGTGTGGTATTGTATTACAGTTCACTCCACCTAAAATACCGCAACATAATGGTGTGTCTGAGTGTAGGAATCATACTCTGTTCGACATGGTACGGTTGATGATGAGTCATGTAGATCTGCCTATTTCCTTTTGGGGTTTTTCTCTAGAAACTGTTGCTTTTACACTAAATCGTGATCCAACGAAAGCTGTTCTAAAGACACCATATGGGATATGGACTGGGAAGCATCCTTGTATATTTTTCATTAAGGTTTGGGGTTGTGAGGCATACGTGCGATGTCAAATGCATGACAAGTTGGAACGCAAATCAGATATGTGTTATCTTATGGGTTATCCTAAGGAAACTAAAGGGTACAATTTCTACCTACCTTACGAAGGCAAAGTGTTTGTCGCAAGGACTAGTGTCTTTCTTGAGAAAGAGTTCTTACGTAGAAAGTCTGCCAGGGTAGAACTTGAAGAAGTTCAAGAACCATAAAATGTGAATGAACTGGAATTATAACCTGAGCTAGGAATAAAAGTTGTTGTAGCTAGAGAACCTGCTCAGGAAACAAAAGTTTCACGTAGATCTTGTAGACCAAGGTTTGAGCCTGATAGAAATTGATTTCTCGGGTCGTAAATGGGCAATGGGTTGCTTATGGATCATAATGATGAGCCAGCAACCTACCAAGAGGCTATAAGTGGACCGGATTACGAGAAGTGGCTTAAGGCCATGAAATATGAAATGGACTCCATGTATAAAAATCTAGTTTAGACCTTGGTGGAACCCTTTGAAGGGGTATGACCCATAGGGTGTATGTGGGTATTCAAGAAGAAGATCGACATGGATGAGAATGCACAGATATTCAAAGGGTCACTAGTGTCTAAGGGTTTCAAGCAAATTCATGTTATTGACTATGATGAGACCATTTCCCCTATTGTCATGGTTAAGTCCATCAGGATTTTGCTTTTTATTACTGCGTATTATGACTACAAGATCTGGTAGATGGATTTCAAAACGTCTTTCCTAAATGGAAACCTCCTTGAGGATGTGTATATGACATAACCCGAGTGTTTTGTATCTCCAAGTAAAGCCACTAAAATTTGCAAGCTGTAGAGATCCATTTATGGATTAAAACAGGCTTCTCGAAGTTGGAATCTTCATTTTGATGAAAAGTTCAATGAGTTTAGTTTTATCAATAGCGAGGATGAACCGTTTGTTTACAAGAGAATTAGTGGGAGCATTAATTGTTGTCTTTCTTATATTGTATGTATACGACATACTACTGATCGGGAATGACAAACCGACCCTATAAGTTGCTAAGAATAACCTAGGGAACTGCTTTTCTATGAAGGACTGTGGTGAAGTGACTTATATACTTGGTATTAAGATTTATAAAGATAGATTGAATAATTTACTGGGTTTGACCCATAGTACATACATTGATAAGGTTTTGAAGCGATTAAACATAGTTGAGTCAAAGAAAGGACTCTTACCCATGTCTTATGGTGTGAGTCTCTCTAAGGACCAGTGTCCTAAGTCTTGTGAAGATAAGGATCACATGATGTTGATTCCATATGCTTCAGTAATTGGATCAATCATGTATGTCAATCGGTCAACGATCACCCATACGGCGTCATTTTCGTTCTGTGATCTTTGCAGTTCGTGTACGAATTTCTCAGGGTCCTCATCGAACTTCTGTACCGGATTGAGTTCATACACATCTCTGTGCTCTCTAGATGAATTGAGTACTTTGTAAAATGTGCTTCGTACATCAATTCTTCACGAAGTTTACCCACATTTGGGATGCACAAACGACCATCTTTTCGCAAATGCCTGTCATCCAAGGAGAATTGGGCATTTTATGCATCTGCTGCATAGCGTTGTAGACTCTTATCAAGTTTCGTCGTATGTCAAACTTTATCCATAAGGTCATACTGTACCTTTATCCAGTTCAGGCTCGCATTTGTAGTGGTATTCTAATCAACACAAAAAATGTCTAAGTTATCCAATTCCTGGATCAGACGTTCATCATTCATCCACAACCAACCTGCCCTTGCCGGAGTCCTACGACTCAAGGAATCTGCGACCACATTTCCCTTCCCGGCTGTGTAATGAATTTGGAAGGTGTAGTCCCCAAGGAACTCCATCCACCTCTGCTGTCGCATAATTAGATTTTTTTCTAATCAATAAAACACTTAAGGCTCTTTTGGTCCGTGAAGATGTCAACTTTCACCCCATATAAGTAATGACGCCACAGTTTAAGTGCAAATATCACCTCAGCCAACTTCAAGTCATGGACGTTATAGTTTCGCTCATGCACTTTCAACTGGAGTGAGCCATAAGCTATCACTTTTCCATACTGAAAAGCACACAGCCTAAGCCACACCTTGATGCATCATTATAAATCTCAAATCCATTCGTACCACAGGGCGACGTCAAAAATAGGCGTCGTGGTCAAACGATTATTTAGCTCTTCAAAAGCTCGTGCGCACTCCGTCGTCCAAACGAACTTTTGATCTTTCCTCGTCAGTGTGGGGAGAGGTAATGCTACTTGCAAACAGTAGCCATCATGTCCAAGGAATTTTTTACTTAGCTATAATAAAAAAACACAGGTCAGTACTGTATCGTAACTATCTTCGCAGGATCTACTACAATATCTACAACACTACCCGCATGGCCAAGAAAACCCACCGACTATAGCCAGAACTTGCACTTTGAGAACATGGCCTAGAGTTTATTCTTTCACAAGGTATGCCAACCCATTCTTTCATGATTGTTTAGCTATGTGTACACCTATATGTCGTTAATCAAGATGCCATAAATAGGTCCAAGTAATCCTTAAAAGATTAAGGTAATCAGTCCATAAAGACTGATGCCACATTTGTCCGCCTAACCGACAATATCATGGACTCATAGTGATCGTAGCGTTTTCCACATGTCAACTTTGGGAATATCACGTCCCGGAATTCTCCACTAGTAATAGCCAGACTTCAACTCCAGCTTTGGTTATACCATTGATCCAACTAGCTTATCGAACACGTTATCACTCCGTATAATCGGATACACGTTCTTCTCCGACAACTTATTTAGTTCTCTATAGTTGATGTATAGATACATGTTACCGCCTTCTTTTCTTTTCCCTAAAGGGGCCAGTGCACCTACTGGTGACACCTTGGGACTCCAATAACCTTATCTTAGCAATTCTTAGAGTTGAACAATTCATTTTGCCATCTCCTCTATCTATTCTCTCTATGGGTAGAGGGCTACAGGTTTCACACCTAGTACCACCGCAATAGTGTCATTGGTCTCCAGTGGGGGACATCATCCATGGAGGTAATTAGGAAACACATCTATATAAGCCATCACAATAGAAGTGTCACTCAACCGGTCTTCGGCCTATTGGCCGCTATAGGCATGAAGAATTACATGGTGCACAGCTGAACAAGTTTTATGACTTGGAGAGCAGACATCAATATCTTGTTCGATCCTTGCACACAAGCGAACTTAGCCCCTCGTTAGGTAATCTTTCCCCTTGTAACTTCCAAGAATTTGTAATATATACCGGTACACTACTCAAAGAGCTATTCCATATCTATGATCACATCAAACTCAACTATTGTCAGCACAGACGCTTCTACGTCCTGATATGACATCATAAAGTCTTAACATACCACTTTCTACCCATATTCAATCTTTTTACTACGGCCATGTCATTCCACTCTTATCTGTGATACAAAGATAAGCACACATGACATATATTAAGCCTTAATCAAACGACTTCTTGATTATTCATCACAATATGTTTATATATGCAAAACAAGTATTGTATACATCATTTCTTACTAGGAAATGTACGGTACATAATTACAGTTATTTATGTACATACATTCAACATTCCCTTTTTGTTTTATGTCGTCTAAGGGCCACTTCAGCAGTCTCGAGCTATAAGTCCCTCTTCGCCACACGAGTAGCAAGTGCGGGGACTTTGCCCTACAACTGCTCCAGCCTTACCTTTCTTTGTCTTGGCGCATCACCATGGCATTCTCCGACAAGATGTCCTATCTTACCACAAGAAAAGCAAACATATGGACCACGCCTTTTTTTGTTCCCATGATTATGGAAGAGGTTGATTCCAACACATATAACTTCTTCTTCAACTTGCAAGATTTTGATTTTGACACATTTACAAAGTTTGGTATATTGAACCCTTTCTTCGCCCAGAACTTTTTCAAGTCTATTTCCAAACACCTAGCAGTCATTACCAAGGAATAAAATCCAATTAACTTTGGACCCACCAATAGACATTATAGTTCATCACGTAAACCATCATAAAATCTTTTGGTCTTAGTCTCCTCGGTTTCAAACACAAACTCTGCATGTTGTCTCAGTACAACAAATGCATGAAAGTACTCCTCGACCGTGTACGATCCTTCAGTCAGACACATATTCAATAGTGGGGTTGATGCTCTTCCCTTTTCCATCTACTCAAGTACACCAACCGACATTGAACTCACCACCGGAACAGAGGGTTGTTCATGGCTCTCATGTTGGGCCTTGATCATTGCGAAGACCATATCAGCAATCAACCGGTCTGTCTCTACTGAAGGAGGAGGTGTTGGCACCTCAGTTGGCGCATTACTCCCCATTGAATGCTGTGGTTCTTTGTAACGCCCCATCTGTCATATAGCATATGACAGAAGGTCCGGCCGGGGCCCGACGCCATATACTACGGACAGGTAAGGAGATTACAAGTTATTTTCAAATCATAATTCAATAACGAATGCACCCTAACTCAGAGCATTCTAACGGAAGCATTTTAGTTTGTGAACCCATACTAATAAATGTACAGTACACGGTCATTACATTCTTGCTGCCCCTCATTACTTCTAGTCGCCTACAATCGTGAAACACACAATTAAACAACTAAAATATTGCAAAATACAATACCAGGAATGCACAAGTTTCCCAAATATGTATATTTTCATTCCTAAGTGGACATTCGCGAGTTTATTTATGTTATAACGGTAAGAACTTACACGTGCTCGCCACCCCTCAAAAGAATTCGACAACGAATTCACTGGAGGAACACCAAGACAAGCGAATACAAAATTGTAACACTACCGTCTATCACATGAAATATAATAGATGGTGCAACATCCCTCAGACAACTAGACCCCTAGGAATTATTTTGTCATGACTAGGTCATGACAAAACCTAAGGAAGCCCAAGAAGACAATATGGACCTAGGAATGTAGGTGAGATCACAATGTCTGCAAATAGTAGGTTTCTAAACACTAGTTTAGGGTGATCATGGGGCTTCACCATGACTCCAAGACCCCACCACAACCTCACCAACCTATTTGAAGGTCCATTAGAGCCCTAAGGGTCCATTGGAGTCAACCCAGGGTGGCCAAGTTGACCTAGGATCATCCTAGTCCTTAACTGGGCCAGGTGCCCTAATAAAGGGAAATGTGCCCCTAATGTGCCCAACCACCCTACCTAGGTCTTCCCAGGCCTAAGGTGAAGTCAATAGGTCACTAAAGATCCATTGGGGTCAACCTTAGAGGCTGAGTTGACCCAAGTCAACCCTAGCCTGAAATTAGTCAAAGTGCCCTAACTAAGGGGGAAGTGACCACCAAGATTCCATGTCAACCCTACACAACCCTTCCTAGACCTTAGGGGAAGCCAAGTGGTAACCAAGGACACCTTGGGGTCAACCTAAATTGTTATGTTGACCAAAGTCAACTGATGGGTCAAAGTGGTCAACTTAGGTAAACCTAGCCCAATTCAAGTGGGCTAAGCCCAAGTGGTGTGGCCCATTAGTCTAAGGAAGTGGAGAGACACATTTTGAACCACCAAATTCAGAGAGTGATGACTAGGAGGGAGAGGAAGGAGTTACCAACTTTGGAGGAGAGAGAAAATGGGGGGGGGGGTTAATGGCCATGGAGGTTTCATAACTCCTTACTTTGATGGGGCCTTTACTCCTTGGAGGTAGGGGAAGAGTTTCCAGGAGGTGGCCAGCCAGTGGAGTGGCTTAGCCCCTCAATTTGGCTGAAACTGAAATTTGGGTTAAATGGCCATTAATGGTTTTTTTAAAAATTGAGGAGTTACAAGCCTCGTCTCCGCAATTGCTTCTTTAAGAAACTTCACAAGGACAAGAGCAAGTGTTTCCCCCGCTACAATCTTGTTTTACTTGTTGTTACTGTAGAGGTTGCAAAAAACCCAAATCAGCGACCGGAAATGTCAAGGAGGAATAACACCCGCTCTCAGCCCGCAATTCAGGTCCTCCTTTGCTCCTTCTTCTATGGGTAGATCCTAGGATTCATTTCGATTGAGAATCGGGCTCAATTGAGCCCGATCAAAGCCTTTGTTTTCCTAGTTTTTTCGAGAAAAACATGCTTGCGGGATTGCCGGAATCCGCCCCTTCGTCGGCTGTGCTGCCGCCTTGCGATAGCCACCACCTCGACGGAGGTGGCGGTGGCGGTAGCCGGCCATGGAGGTGGCCGGGAAATTGCGATGGAATAAGCTCCAGGAAAATGTAATCCCGGCCATTGGCGCCTTGGAGAAGACGACCAGATACAGTCTATATTGCGCCAAGATTCACGCGGTTTTATTTTTAATCTTAGGATAAATAATTCATTTTATTTGATTTATAACCCAGATAATGCAGTTAATGTTTTTAATTATTAAAAATATTTAGAGGCTTGAAAAGATAAAGTGGTCAACATGAAGTTTATAGGACTGGATGTCTAGTTTATTTTAAAAAAAATTGAACTAATTTGGATATCTGGTTTGACTAAGGCACTCTTTTTGGTGGGGTCTATACTTCGGGCTAATCAGAGATTTAAATGTGTGCCCCCACTTCACCACCTGTCCAAATGATCTAAAATTTTGACAGGGAGTCAATCTTACCTATATATAGGTCCTGTCCAAAAATTGGAATTTTTGGAGATACATTTTCTATAGGTTTTGAAATAATTTAATAATCCTAGGGTAATTTAATTAGGGGACCTAATGACCTCCAAACCCTCCCAATTTTGGTGATGAACCTTGGTGTCATCCTAAGGCTCTGGATAAAATTTCATCTCATTTGGAGATGATTTGGGTTGAATTTTTGCAAACCCTAGCCTTGGCCTATTGTGGGGGTATTTAGGTCAAGTGTTCCTTGTGAGTTTAAATGGTCAAATCACATCAATAGTGGCTGAAACTTGGGGCACTTGTTTGATATGATGCTAGACACCCTCACATGGAATTTGGGGTGGATTGGGGTAGGTTTGTCCTAGGACCTAAGTTCAAACCAAAAGGTTGGACTTTTGGGATTTGTGAAGGGCATGGGGCGATATGCGCTTGTATGGACTTGGTGTTTAGTCATTGTGATCCTGGGCTTGTGAAAAGTCCTCGGGAAAGATATGGTGTGATTGGGACACATGCACACCACTTAAACCATTAGGTAGGTCTTTGGGTCCATACACCTTAGGTATTGTCTAGTGGCTCATATGACTTTGAAATTGCATGACATTTTTGTAGAGGTCATTTTCATAACCATATTACCCATTAAACTATACTATATATTGTTTGGATGAGTTTACAAGTGGGTTTCTTTGAAAAGTGCACTTTCATGAGTTGTCTTGAAGAATTATATTATGTGACTTCCTAACCTTGGGTTTGGATGATACTTAGTCAAGCTATGTTTTAGGACTATAACAAGCCCAAGAGATTTTTAACATGAATTTTAGATCATTATACGGGGTACATCATTCCTAACCCAACAAGTTACACCTTCTACTTAGATATTTCTTATGAACAAACCACTCAATGAAAAATTATGATATTTAGTCATAGGACCTTTATTGACATTTTAAATCTCTGTGAATTTTTATGGAATTTTTGCAAGTCTATCTATAGGGGTTGTTTCACAAGGTGCTATTTTCCAAGTAAAAGTAATTGAATTTATTTTGGTACTTAGTAAGCTTAATAAAATATGAGTTTTGGTCAGAGGTCTATTCTTGTCATCCTTTAGATTCAGTAATTTTTATACAATTTTCTGATGATTAACTTTAGTACTTTCTTCTTTACCCATAATTAATGGTTTAAAAAGAAAAAAATGGGGTCTTCTAAGTGGTATCAGAGGAGACCTCGATTGAAAAAGTAGCAGTCCACTAACCCTGGGTCACCTCCGCTCGAGTTTAGTTAGGGGACAAACTAAGAAGCAGAAGCAGTGGTGTGCCTATATGGGTGATCACATGTAATTCTCCACTTTTAACTAGGTTTGGGTAATTTCTCATAATGGTCTTTGTTATACATCCTCCAGCACATCCTACACCACAGGGCGGAGTCCAACAAACTCCGAATGTTGCACCACCTCCCCTGGCTCCCACTCCATTTCTACAGTAAGAGGTGGGGCAGACTCTGACAGCTATTCTAGAAGCTTTCAGGGCCCAACAGGTTCTGACTTCGCAGCCAAATCCGGGGGCCAATTGGTTAAGCATCTTCTGAGGACTTTCTCCCCCATCTTACTTGGGGATAGAGCCGGTTGTACGGATAGAAGAGTTGCTTGACATCATGTACAAGATGCTGAATGGGATACGGTGCCCATGGGAGGAGAGGGTGCCTTTTGTGGCCTCTTGCTTGGAGTCCCATGACAAGAGATGGTGGAAGACACTGCTGGACATGACATTTGCGAAAAAGGAGGTTATTGATAATACATGGGAGGAGTTCAGGACCATATTATAGGAGCACTTCATTCCACAGTAGGCAAGAGATGAGCTGGAAGACAGGTTCCTGCAGTTGAGGCAAGGCAACAAGACGGTGTTGGAGTACCACTGGGATTTCAATCATTTAGCCCGGTTTCCGGACTCCTATCAGCTGGATGAGGCAGGATACATCAAGAGATTCTATAAAGGTCTGTGAGAGGATCTAAGAGAGGCTCTTTAGTTCGTATCTGACAAGCCTATACCTCGGATATTGGAGATGGCAAAGAGGATTGAGGAATATTGGCACACGACTCGAGGCCAGAAGAGGCAAACTGAGGATCAGGGTCGGGGAGCCAGAAATGATCAGCGAAGGGGCCGCATTACTGATGGTAGAGATATGAGAAAGGCAGAGGACCAACCTCGTTAAGAGGTGAGACAAGAGCCGAGGGAGCTGGTTGTAATGACTCCTCAACCTCTTTAGATGCGGGAGATGCAGAGACCCGGGGGTATGGCATTTCTCCCGCCTGAGTGCTATAACAGTCATCAGGTAGGGAATATCCGGAGAAATTTCCCCATGAGGGGGGAACCCCTACCAGCACTACAGGCTGCCCTGCCTGCTCAACAGTGTTGAGGTTGAGGACGCGGCCGAGGACATGGATTCCAGGGAGGAGACCGCAGGCAGGATAGAGAGTAAGTGTATGCCCTGGATCTTGCTCAACCTCGAAACCAAGAACAAGTGATAACAAGTACGCCAGTAATTTTAGTTCCTTTCTTTCCTAAAAAGCTAGACTCATGGATATTGAATTGTTTGAACTAGGAAGGAAAACCATACCTAAACTTCTATGATATTTAATTACCCCAAGAAAAGTCTTCATCAACAACAAGCCCTCTTATACGCTATTCGATACGGGTGCTTCGCACTCATTCATGTCGGAAGCCTTTGTGGAAGGACTAGAAGGCGTGGAGCGATTCACACGCTTGATGATGAGGGTGCGACTACCCGACAGATTGAAGCTATTCACCTCTGACCACTACAACATGGAGGAGGAGATCGGCGGAAAGGCATTCAAAGCACCAGCAATGATCCTAATGATGCCAGCCTATGATCTAATCCTAGACATGACATGGTTGCATTGGAACCATGCCCATATCGACTGCGTGTCAAAGAGGATCACCTTGAGGCATGGGGATTCCTATGTAATCATCGATGGTATTATACCTACCACCCCTCTCTTGTTATCATCTGTACAGGCTGTCAAGGCCCACCTGCAGGGAGACGAGGTCTACGAAGTGTTGCTCGTGCTGGTCGAGGCCAAAGATTCCATCCCTAGTATCCCGGTGGTACGAGATTTTGCTGACATGTTTCCAGATAAGTTGTCAGGGCTACCCCCGCATCGCGAGAAGGACTTCCAGATATAGCTTGTACCGGGGTGAAATTTAGGGTTAGATCTGATATACTCTAGAGGGGGGTGAATAGAGTATTTGGGTATATTTTAAAACTTTTCTCTAAATTATAAGAAGTACTCCTAAACCCGGGTACTATATCACAGAGTAATAAATGAAAGCACATGAAAAACTAAATAACACAGCAAGACCTAAATATCACAGCCACAAAAAGAACAAAAATAAAAAGGGGCAACCAGACGACACAAGAATTTAGAATGGTTCCCCAACCTGGGTACATCCACTCTTCTACCACCCTGGTAGGAATCCACTCAGAGTTTTGATCAGGTTCCTGACACCAATGAGCTTTTGATCAGGTGCTCAAAAACACAACCTCAAGTCTTTTGATCAGGAGACTTGCAACTAGGAATCACTTTTGAAGGGAGATGACAACCCTTTTTACAGTGGGGGTGAGAGATTGATTGTGTCTTCTATTTCACAACTTAAACAACTGAGAAGACATGTGGATTTGATGGTAGCAAAAGCTCCCCCTGAGATGCTGCTTGTTCAGGATGATGAAAGCTTTGCTGCAGGGTGATAGGCCTTCAAGCTTTCAGTTTTGACAAGAAGAACTTCAGGAGCTATTTTGACAGATGCAGTATTGTTGTACTTCAGAGAGTTCCTGAGAGTATGACAGAAGAAGACACTTGATTTGGATGGTTGTTCTTATTCTTGTCTACCCGCTGTTGATTCTTGACTGATCAATTTTAAATCTCAAGAAGTTCTGTGTATCTCACAGAAGAATTTCGTCTGTATATTATATTCTCTATCCAGGAAATAATAATCTTTATTTTTATATTTCCAACAAGAATGTCCACTTGAATTTTGAAATTCTTTCTACAATTAATGCTGATGGCCTTGGAATATTTTTGGCATTGATTTGTTTCCCCAACTGTCCCTTATAAAAATGACAGGCAACAATTCTGATGAAGACCATAATTAATGCTCTTGTCTAACGGTAATATTAAGAGAATATTAGAGCATTAATTACTCAGGAATTTTTGCCACGTAATAAGGACAATAAAGGGAAATTGCAAAGACTGGATTCGTCGACCTGAGTTTATAGTTTGTCGAGCTGAGAATGGCTGTTCGTCGAGCTGAGAATGGCTGTTCGTCGAGATGAGATCCAAGATCATCGACCTCTTATCGTTGCTTGATAACTTTCTTATTCTGTGCATCAAGTTCGTCGAGCTGAATCTAAGATCGTCGAGCTGAGCCCTGAGAATAGAGTTAGTCCAGTTGGGGTCCAAGATCGTCGAGCTTAATTTGCAGTCTAGACATGGAATATTTTCTGATGTAGAGTGTTGAAGTATCATTTTAGCGTTGAGTGTGATGTCCTCTGGCTTTGAGTGTTAAACCACCATTCTGGCATTGAGTGTAATGTCATCTGGCGTTGAGTCAAATGTCATCTAGCATTGAGTGTTGAATCATATTATCCAGAATTAGTCGACCAGAGAATAGAGTTCCTCTAGCTGATGTTTTTAGTTCGTCGACTGAGGTTTGACTTAGAGGAGTTATTACTTTGTCCAGAGTTCATCGAGCTGAGAGCTAAGTTCGTCGAGCTGAGCTCAAAGAATTGTCTCTGAGTTCGTCTAACTGAGCTCGACTTTCGTCTACTGGAGATAGAAGAACGTAGAGCTCCTTTCTTTTAAGTCTTGAATTATCTAAGTCTTGAGTCTCTAATAGTGTTGAAGGCTGGTCCTTTGTACTGTTGACTCAAAGGACTTGACCTAGACTCTAGGACACAACCATGACCATGACCTGTACATGTTGGGTCATATCCTAACTTAGTGAACCTATCCCAAATCAAACTAGGGATCCCACAATCTCCCTCTATTTGGGTGAGGTCACTAATAACAGACTCAATAAAAAAAAATTACAAAGTAAGAAGACATATATCTGGCAGAAGAATAATGCATGCAACAGATATATTTATACACAATAAGCTTTGTATTATAAAAATGCAGTTTTTCAAAAATGATACCATAATCACATAAGTTCAGGTTTTTACTTCTACGGCTTCTTTTTTCCTTGGCTTTTCTTCTTTGCTTTTATCCCCAGGCTGAGTGAAAATGATTTTCCTATTGGGATTGGCAGCCTCTTTCTTTGATATGTATATATCTGCTGCTCCAATCACAGTCTGAGTGGAAGTTCTGGGAACTACAGCCTCTGGGTGTCTAGCCATATACTCTGCAAAATAAAATACCTTCTTGCTGAATTGAATCTTATCCAGTTCTTTTTCTCTATATGATGACATATTTGTATACTTTGATTGATCTTCTCCTTCTTCTCTGGCCTTCTTTATCTGTGACAGACCAATTAATTCCTGAAGCCTAGACATCCTGAAATTAGGATCAACATCCTGACTGACATATGATTGATCATCTTGAGAGGGTAGCAGAGATGCAGGCCTGAATTGAGTTTACTCTGCTTGAAATTTTGTTGCCTTCTGGATTTCATTACTCTAAGTGTATAGTGACTTTTGAGGTGCGACTTCACTATATTTTCTTTTAGGTTTGTGTGATTCTGAATGTCTTCTTTGTTCATTCTTTGAAAGCCATATCCAGCCTTGCATCCCTTTGTATGGGGTGTTGTTTTGTAAAATGTAGTAGGGAGTATCATTCGTATTTCCAGGCTTGGGAGCAGGAGGAGGAGGAGCCTTCCTTTTCATAGAAATTTTCTTCCTCTTTTGATCCTTATCAGAATCATCATCATCATCATCAGACTGAGGATTGTCATATATAGCATCAATTTTGCTTATTGTATCTTTGGATATTTCTTTATTGACTGGAGTGGGGACAACTTTAGCATGAGCTACTTCAGTTTCTATTGCAATGTCTTGAGCTATTATGTCATCCAGATTGGGGAGAGGGCTATCATGCATGATATAAGATGACCCAGGAGGGCTAGATCTCTGATCATCAGACTCATTTTTTGGAGGAGCTATCAAACTTTTCTTTATAGTGTCTAATACCTCTAAGCTAGCAGGAGAGGTATAACACACCATTGCTTTAGATGATGGAATGGGGGGGAAGCAGAAATAAATGTATGACCCAAATATTCTTAGTAAAGCTGCTAGATGCACTTTTGATTTAATGAAGTAAACCTTTCCTTGCAGAATCTCTGGCAGAGTAATCTCTTGAGTATCTGACATTGTAATATCTATTCCTACTTCTGATACTTCTGTTGTTGCTGCTGTTGCTACTACTGCTTCTGCTGGCAGAGTGATCTCTTGAGTATTTGTCATCGTGATATCTGTTCGTGCTTCTGCTTCAACTATTACTGCTTCTTCATCATCGAGTATCTCCCCCTACCTGGTTTCAGTAGATACTGAAGCAAGGCCCCGGACTTAAGAGGGATCAGTGGTGAGAGCAGAGATCTGTGCACTAAGAGAGGATATGGAGGAATCTAGAGGAGAAATGGCCTCTTCTATAAGGGATTTGAGTAGGGGTGTGAGGAGAGTAATTAGTGGGGTGACAAGAGATGGATCCAGAGTATGAGAAGTGGATGGTGGGGCAATAGTTGGGTTTGTTGAGATGTCAGTTGCTGAGGGGGTGATAGGTGGAGGTGAAATGGGAGTGTCTAGGGGAGTCATGTTGAGGAGAGGGAGTTTGTAGTGGAGATGATAATAGGTTGAAGGAGGGGAATGAGGAGTGGTTGATGTGGGGGATATCAGAAAGATGAGATGGAAGAGAGGATTGAGGTGGTGTTAGCATTGGTGTATATTGGTGGGGGGAAGGTGCAGAGGAGGAAATATGTGTTGGAGATTGAGGAATTGGGGATAATGAAGGTAGGGGAGAAGAAACTGTAACATGAGTTGAAGCTGGGGTGTGTTGAGTTGCTGGCAGAGATGAAGATTGGGGATCTAGAGATTGAGGAGTGGTTAGAGTAATGTTGGATGGAATAATGTTGGATGGTATCTCTTTAGATGGGTGGGAAGTGGCTGGAACAACCCTTGTACTTTCAGAAGCTTGGGTGGCAGTGGATGAAGCCTTAGAGGGCTTTGTGATTGTCCTCTCCCACCTGCCAAATAAGGAACATATGAGCCTTTTGCTGGCATTGATGAATGTTGTCAAGGAGACCAGTGATTCAGCAGCCTTTTCTGTCAAGAAGATCCCTAGGATCCTTCCAATGTTTACTTCCTTTTTACTATTCCTTTTCTTGATAAGATCAAAGATGATCTGTGCCCAGTTCACTTGCCTCTTGTTTACCACTGCACATATAACCAGAAAATGATGCTTGGTTATATAATCGTGTGCAGTGTGCTTGCCCAGCAAGACTTTCCCAACAATATCTGCGAGGAATTTGAACTCGGCAGATATGTGTTTCTTCAGTAGTTTATTTGGGTTATTGCCAGAGTAACCCATCAGACTCAACATCCTATCATATTCCTCATTATCAATTTCTAATTATTCTTCTCCATTCTCTAATCCAAATATTTCAGTTAGTACTGCGGGAGTGAGAGAGATGGCATTACCCTCTATTGATCTCGTCATTGTGTTGTCCTCGGTTATAGACGCAGTATAGACCCATTCTCTAATTTCCGTACTGGGTAATTTTATTCTAAATGATAGTAAATTTTTCAATTGCTGGTCTTCCAGCAGTTACAGAATGTGGAGGAACACTAGATTAGAGTGCTGGAAGGAGTCGAAATCCAGGTCGAATCTGGTATCAAACCTCATTGTCGCAAGTACGCCTGCTGGAATCGCCATGAATGCACCTGCAAGAAAGAAAAAGAGGATCAAGTGCAAAGGGAACTGAAAGAGAGGGACGATGGTCAAAGAAAACCTAAATATAAGGTTTTCCGGAATATGAAACGACATACTCCTGTCCACGAGAAATTAAAATATCTTTGTTCTGAGGTCGACAAAATAATTTAGAGTTAAACAGTTCGTCGATCTCAGCCTGAAGGGTTGAAGACATTTCGTCGATATCTGGTCGACGAAAGTTTTCTGAAGTAAGTTCTTCGATCGTAGGTCGACGAAGATTACTAACCACAGAGATTTCGTCGATCTCAGGTCGACAAAAATCTCAAGAACCTTTCGTAGTTTGTCGACCTCCGATCGAAAAAATTTGAAGAGTTCTTCGAGTGCAGACAGAAACTAAACTAGGTCTTCTCCATTGATCATTCCAAGATGGTTTACAAAGAACAAGTTATTTCTTTCATCTAAGGGTTTGGTGAAAATAACAGCTCTTTGTAAATCATGTAGATATAGACAAGTTTGATTTTTTTTGTCTACACACTCTCTAATGAAATGATGTCTAATGTCTATATGCTTAGTCCTACTGTGATGGACTGGATTTTGTGTTATGGCTAAAGCACTTGTGTTATCACGTAGTAGAGTTGAATTATTTAAGTTGAACCGATAATCTAGGAGTTGGTTCTTAATCCACAGCATTTGGGAACAACAACTGCCAGCTGCAATATATTCTACTTCAGCAGTTGATATGGACACAAATGATTGTTTCTTGCAGAACCAGGATGCTAACCTCATACCAAGGAACTGGCAAGTTCCTGAGGTATTTTTTCTGTCCACTCTGCATCCAGCAAAGTCAGCATCTGAGTATCCAGTTAACTCAAACATTGACTCAGTTGGATACCAGAGACCTAGACTAGGATAACTATTTATATATCTCAAAATTCTTTTTAGAAAAACTAGATGAGATTCTTTAGGGTTCACCTGGAACCTAGCATAAAGGCATATGGCATACATAATATCAGGACTGCTTGCTGTAAGGTATAGTAGGGACCCAACAAGGCCCCTATATAGTTTCTGATCAACAGGTTTCCCTTGTGCATCAGAGTCTATTACAGCATTTGTAGCCATGGGTGTTTTCTTTGCTGAGGCATCAGCCATCCCAAACTTCTTGATAAGCTCTTTAGCATATTTAGTCTGGAAAATAAAGATGCCATAAGGAAGCTGCTTCACTGGAGACCAAGGATGTAGGAGTGCTCACCCATGCTACTCATC
This sequence comes from Platanthera zijinensis, assembly GCA_039513925.1. Classification (NCBI taxonomy): domain Eukaryota; kingdom Viridiplantae; phylum Streptophyta; class Magnoliopsida; order Asparagales; family Orchidaceae; genus Platanthera; species Platanthera zijinensis. The sequence continues at coordinate 98,658,916 of CM077086.1, forward strand.
TCAAATTTAGAATGCATTAGATCAGAGAATCTTTTGCACAATTTGGGATCAGTAGACCCAAATATTATGTCATCTACATAAATTTGTACTAACAAAATTTTATCATGATGCATTTTAGTGAATAAAGTCCTATCTACTATGCCTCTTGAAAAACCATGCTCTCAGAGAAAGCTGGATAAGGTCTCATACCAAGCTCTTGAAGCTTGCTTTAAACCATACATAGCTTTATGCAATTTAAATACATGAGAGGGATGAGTTGAAGAAACAAAACCTGGAGGTTGTTCAACATAAACTTCTTCTTTAAGTTCCCCATTTAAGAAAGCACTCTTCACATCCATTTGATAAACTTTGAACTTTTTGAATGCAGCATAAGCTAAAAATATCTTTATAGCTTCTAGCCTGGCAACTAGAGCAAAGGTTTGATCATAGTCAATTCCTTCCTCCTACCTATATCCTTGAGCAACAAGCCTAGCCTTGTTCCTCATAATCACACCTTGGGCATCAAGCTTATTTCTGAATACCCATTTGGTTCCAATGACTAGGTAGTCTTTTGGTCTTGGAACCAAAACCAAAACTCTACATCTCTCAAATTTATTAAGCTCTTCTTGTATTGTATGGATCCAGTGGGGATCTTGCACAGCATCAGTTATGGATTGAGGCTCAATTTGAGAGAGGAAACAGGCATGCATCAAGTCTTGGTTGAGTTGATTCCTTGTCTGTACACCTGCTGTTATGTCTCCAATCACTTGGGATCTTCGGTGATCCCTTAGTGTGACAAGATAAGTAGGTGGAGTTGGTTCAGCCAGAACATTTTGAAGGAATTGCTCTTGTGGAATAGCCTCTGATGTTGTAGGAAGTTCAGCTATTTCCATAGTTTCTTCATCACTTTCTTCACTAACTTATTGAGAAGGATGAGATACAACTTTGGGGGTAAAGTGTAAACCATCCAATTCCTCACACAAGTTGTGTACCTGCAAGGAGTCTTTGGTAGAAATCTCTTTCTCCTTATAAAACATGTTAGCCTCATCAAATATAATATGTATAGATTCATCTATTTTTAATGTGGATTTATTAAATACCATATAAGCTTTGCTGACTTGGGAATATCCTAGAAAAATTCCCACTGCAGCCTTTGCTTTAAACTTTCTAAAGTGCTTTTTGTCAATATTATTAATATAACATACACAACCAAAAACTTTAAAATAGTTGATTATTGGTTTCTTCCCTTTGAGTAATTCATAGGGAATCTTATGCTTTAGTTTGTGTATCAAACTTCTGTTCAGGACATAGTTTGTTGTGTTTACTGCCTCTGCCTAATAGGATAGGGGTATATAAGCATCTGCAAGCAATGTGCCTGTAACTTCTATGAGTGTTCTATTTTTTATTTCAGATACCCCATTTTGTTGAGGAGTTCTAGGAGCTGAGAAACAGTGCCTGATAACTTCCTTCTCACAGAACTCAAGCATAAGAAGAGACTCAAACTCTGTACCATGATCACTTTTGATCAATGCAATATGAGTAGAGTACTCAATCTGTATGGTCCTGAGAAAATCTGTAAGAACCTTGAAGGTATCTTACTTAGATCTCAGAAAGAATACCCAAGTGAAACTGGAAAAGTCATATACAACCACTAAGGTATAAGATTTCCCTCCTATGCTTTGTACAGCCATAGGGCAAAAAGGTCCATATGTAGCAAGCACAATATCCTAGGTGAATCACTCTTATTGATGGATTTGAAGATATATTTAGTTTTCTTTCCTAGTTGACAAGCCCTGTAGAGGCCTTCCTTCTTGTAGGGGCCAGAAGGTAAATCTCTAACAAGGTTGTCCTTAGATAGCCTAGCAATGTTTTAAAGATTTACATGTCCTAGTCTTTTATGTTATAAGTCATTTTGACTACTAACTATATTGAGCAAGCATATGTCTGAAGTAACAGAATGAAAATTTACTAGGTATATGTTTTCTTGTCTACTTCCAATTAAAATAGGTTGGTTTTCTTTGAAGTAATAATACAGGAACTAGAGTTGAATGATACCTGATAACCTTCATCACATAGTTGGCTTATAAAGACGAGGTTATGCTTCAGTCCACTTATATATGAAACTCTTTTGAAAGTTACTGCTCCAATTCTGACCTTGTCATAGCCATCTGTTTGGCCACAATTGGAGTCACCAAAGATGACCTTTGGTCCTATATTTGACTTGTAATCAATCAGATTGTCCTTGCTGCCTATCATATGCTTGGAGCAATCACTATCCAGATACCAATGCTGATTGTATGATGGACTGGTCTTCATCTGCAAATTAGATAGTAAGTTGTTCTTGACCCTGGTAACCTTAGGTCCTTGTTGATTTACATAACTATAACTGGAGATGTAAGAGCATTCAGGTTGATCTTTATTTCCTTTAGGATGGTATCTCCTAGGTGGAATTATCCATTGAGTGAAGGGGTTAATGTTGTTATTAGAATTTAGGTTTTTGTTATTAAGATCTAGGTTCGACGATCTCTGGTTGGATCATCGACCTGACCTCAACGATGTTGGATGAGATCGTCGATCTCTACTCGAAGAATGAGGGTATTAATTGTAACACCCCGAAACTCAAAAGAGGGACGGGTGATGTTTTAAGCCCAGTTTGGTTTTTGGAGCAGGTGTCACGGGCGTGTCACGGGAGTGTCACGGGCGTGTCACGGGCGTGTCACGGGCGTGTCATGGGCGTGTCACGGGTGTGTCACGGGTGTGTCACGGGCGTGTCACGGGCGTGTCACGGGCGTGACACAGGCGTGTTCGGCCTCGGGTCGTGCGGTCGACGCTTTGACGGTCGACGCTAGTCGAGTTGTAGAACACGGCCTAGGACACGGGCGTGTCCCAGGCCGTGTCACTCCAGGGATTCTGCAAGTGTGGTACACGGGCCGTGACACGGGCACAAACACGGGCGTGTCAAATTTGACATGGGCGTGTCTGATGTCGTGTCACAAGGCCGTGTACCTCTCTGACTGCGAATTGTTGGTTGAGTGCACACGGGGGGCGTGACACGGGTCCCGATACGGGCGTGTCGCAGGTGACACGGGCGTGTCGGAGGCCGTGTCAAAGGCCGTGTGCTGGTTTTTCGAGTCGGTCGAGACAGAGAATGGCTAACACGGCCATGCACACGGTCGTGTTGTAACCTGTGTTTGGCCCAGATTTTCTAATTTGGGTTCCGATCGTGGCCGTTCATTCTTTTCTTTGGAAGATCCAATGGTGGGGGGCCTCCCTTGGCAGTTTAAGGCCGGGAATAGGGTTCCAAACCCTCATTCCCCACTTTCTTTTATCTCTCTAAGTTCTAGAGAGAAGGGAGAGCAAGGAGGCCAAGTTCCGGCAGCCGGCGAAGCTTCGGAGGTCCGTTTCGCGAGCGGAGTTCAGATCCGCGAAGGTGGGAGCGTTGCGGTGGTTTTCAACCGAGCAAATCTTCTCCATGGCTAGGAAGAGGGGACGGAAGATAACAACGCTTCTCCTCTCAGTTTTTAGGATTTAGGATGCATGAATAGCATCCCCTTCCTTTCGTATTTTGAGCGCAGAATCTCACAAATGAAAGGGATTCATATAGCCTAGGTTCAAGAGGAACCTCCGGGTTGAGTATGCTCATCCCGGCATGCTTTGCATTAGAGATCCGCTCTGTTAGCGGATTAGGCATTATGGGTGAAGTCGTGGTCCCGACCGTTAGTCCGACCCGGTGATGTTGCATAGCGAGCTTCGGGGATTCGGTAGAAATCCGTTGCGGCAATACGTCGTTGTATGTATGCGTTTTCCCCCTTATATTTGAGTGAGTACTCGTGGTCGGAACCGGACAAGGTTAGCTCCGTGTTGTGCGGTAGATGATTTCCTTGGAGCACGGAAAAGACACTGTGCGAATGGTGATTGGGGTGGGGAAACCTTTGTTTGTGCTGTGCAAAGGCGCGGCTATGTCTCCGTGGTCGGCTGGCTATCCCGTGATGCGCAAGTCATGTGGGGGAAGTGTCCCAGCGAGACTAGCCCCTTGTGTGGACTGACGAGAATGTCGAGCGGAGGACAAGCCCGGGCAATGTGGACATGAGCGGGTGGGGTCCAGCAAGGCTTCTTAGAATCAGTCAGTGTGAGATGGAACCCTGACGTGCGAAGTCAGAATGTGGGGGCAAGCCCCGGGGTATATGACCCTTGTGCGGGTGGGGCCTTTGCAAGGTTCCGTGTGACGGCGTGTGTGCCGTTAGGGACATGGTGGTTCCCTTGTGTTTGCGGCTTTAAGCCAATGGGGAAACGGAAGTACCCAGTGTTTGATGTTGTGCTAGATGCATACGAGCTAGGGTGCCTTGGGTGAAACTCAGGTTGCATTCATGTTGCATAGTAGGCCCCTTTCACTTTGTACAAAACATAGAGAACATGTATGCTGTATGAGACATCCAAGCCTGTTTTACCGCTTAATATATATGCTCATTTTGTATACAAAGTGCTAACTTGCAGGTGGAGTGGTACCCCGGGGTCCGTTAGGGATGGCCGGGAGGAGATGTGTTTGTTACACGGTAGAGGTCAGCCATTGCTGACCCACATTACTTCAAATATTTACAGGGCAAGGATCGCATGCAGGAGCTAGCGCGCCGGGCGAAAAGCCCTAAGCCTCATGAAGTGTTGCTGTGCTTGGTTTCTCCTTGTGTGTTTTCTACTTTTGTTATGTTTATGTCCGACTTGCATGCCAAGGTAGCCTAGGAGTGCTTGGCATATTTATATTTTTTTTGGACTATTATTGTGTAAGGCCTTAAGGCCATTTGATACTCTATCGTTAGTGGATAACTTCTGTCGGTTTGTTCTGTTTTCGCTGTATTTGTCTGGAGTTTTGAGATTGGGTAGTTTTCATATCATCTTTTAATACTAAAGCTGTGGTGTCCGTATGTTGTGGGGCCCCGGCCGGACCCATATTATATGGTCTCTACAGGGGAGGTGTTATAATTTGGTATCAGAGGGAGGTTCACGTTCCAATGAGAAGTTTCGCGGTCGAAAGATTAAGTCGAGTCACGTATAAGAAGTTATCCACATAGGAGTATCGCGGGACCATGAGTGTCCTTGTGTTCGAGTCTTGCAATTAGAGACTGATTTGCGTTTTCTTGTTTGTGTTTAGAGTGCAAGCAACGAGGCTGGGACCTCGAGGCCAAGAGAAGAGCTCTCGGCAAGTAGTGCGACTGCGCAAGGTCCGCTAGGGATGGGGGTCACACTGGGCGACTTCTGTCGTATGCTTGCAGAAATGATGGTGGCGGCCCAAGCTGCAGCGACAACACAGGTAGCAGCTCCCGTTGCTCAGGTAGCAACTCCTGCTACCCCGGTCACGGCAGTGACCGTGCAAGTTGAGGAGGCCAGGCGTGCGGAGCCGCAGGTCGAGAGAGTGGTTGTCGGGCAGGGGTACCGGCAGATGAAGTACTTTCTGAGCTTCCACCCTCCAACCTTCAAGGGAATCGGAACGCCCACAGATGCAGAGGATTGGTGGGCTAGAATTCAGGAGCTTTTGAGGGCGGTAGAGGCGCCCGAAGAGAAAAAGGCAGAGTTCGCAGCCTTTATGTTGGAGGGAGATGTCAAGTTATGGTGGGTGAGCCACAGTGGCCGGCAATTTCTAGGACGCATACCGTCCATCGAGGAATTTGGGAATGCCTTTTTGAAGAAGTACATTCCCGCCTCAACGAGGTTAGCCCTCCAGAGGCAGTTCATACATCTAGTGCAGCGAGACAAGTCAGTTGTTGAGTATGTTCAGGAATTTACTCGCTTGGGTCGTTATGCGGGAACGACCATGGCAGACGATGAAGAGAGGGACAATCTCTTCTATCATGGATTGAGGGAGAATCTAAGGCAACCCCTCATATCGATGAAACGTGTGAGTTTCAACGAATTGGTGGAGGCGGCCAGAATTTTGGAGAGTGACATGGAGCGATCCCAGCATCGCAAGGGTTTCACGCCCAAACAGGGGGAAGAGAAGAAGCCTGCTCAGTCCCACGGAAAGGTGGAAGGGAGCCGATGGAAGAAGAAGCCTTCCCCATATAAGTCGGGCGAGAAGAGTAATTGGACGTCTGGAGGGTCACGCTCTAAGGGCCCTCAGACGTGCTATAGTTGTGGCAAGCCAGGCCACATAGCAAGATTTTGTACCCAAGGGGGCACGGAGCAAGAGCCAAGACAGGAGCAAACTGTGCGCTCGGGCCCCAGTGCCGCGGAGAAAGGGAAAATGGCGGAGTCGAGTGCTTCTCGGTTTCAACCAGTGCAGCCAAGGGCCTACAACCTTGGGCAGCTGGAAGCAATCCGCCAAATCGATATGGTGACAGGTATGAGAGTTCAACCTGCATCGTAGATTTCTCCCTTTCAAGCCTTTTTATGTTTGTTGCATGTGTGTAGGCTTTGTAGTGGTATCTGGGTACCCCGCTAGGGTACTGTTTGATACAGGAGCGTCGCACTCCTTCCGTGTGGAAAGTTTCACCCGGAGGATTGGAGTTGAGTCCTTTGCAACGGACTCAGAGTTGAAAGTGCGCATGCCCAATGGGTTGTCTATGACAACCAGGGCTAAAGGGCGGATTTGTTGGAGTCTTGAGGGAGTCGACTTCATATTGGTAGCGGCGATCTTGCCGTTGTCCGAGTTCGATGTGATTTTGGGGATGGATTGGCTAGCGGAGCAGCGTGCCAGTATCGACTGTTTGTCCAAGGTGGTAACCCTGAGGGGCGTGGGGCAAGCGGAAGTCAAGTTTGAAGACCTGCATGGAGTGGCCTGTTCCCTAGTTTCGGCACTTCAGTTAGTGCGAGCTGTTAACCAGGGAGGTGTAGCTCTAGTAGCATTGTTGGAGGTTAGCCTCTCCAGGCTGTCTCTTGGAGAAGTGCCCGTGGTGGCGGAGTTTGGAGATGTATTTCCCGAGGAGTTACCGGGAGCACCTCCTCGGCGGGAGATCGATTTCTCCATCGAGTTGGTGCCCGAGGCTAGACCAGTGTCGCGTCCACCCTTCAGGATGGCACCAAAGGAGTTGGCCGAGCTCAAGGTTCAGTTGTAGGAGCTTTTGGAGCAAGGGTATATCAGGCCCAGCTCTTCACCGTGGAGTGCGCCGGTGTTATTTGTAAAGAAGAAGGATGGTAGTATGCGCCTGTGCATAGACTACCGAGAGTTGAACAAATTGACTGTCAAGAATAAGTATCCGATTACTCGGATAGACGATCTCTTCGACCAGTTGGTGGGATCGGTGGTGTACTCCAAGTTGGACTTGAAGTCCGGGTATTATCAGTTGTGGATTCGTGACGAAGACATACCCAAGACCGCGTTTGGTACGAGGTATGGTCATTTTGAGTTCTCGGTGATGCCGTTCGGGCTGACGAACGCGCCGTCCGTGTTCATGGACTTGATGAACTAAGTGTTTCGCAAATATTTGGACTGGTTCATAGTCATCTTTATCGATGACATTTTGGTGTATTCCAAGTCGAAAGCGGAGCATGGGTCACACTTGTGGACAGTGTTGCAAGTATTGAGAGAGAACCAGCTTTATGCGAAGTTCTCCAAGTGCGAGTTCTGGTTGGAGAAAGTGGCATTTCTAGGCCATGTGATTAGTGGGGATGGTGTGGCGGTGGATCCAACGAAAGTAGAAGCCATCAGAGAGTGGACAGTTTTGAGGACCGTGGCGGAAGTCCGAAGTTTTCTTGGACTAGCCGGGTACTACCGAAGGTTTGTGGAAAACTTTTCGCGGATAGCTCTGCCCCTCACTTCACTAACTCGCAAGGATCAGAAATTTGTATGGACTCAAGAGTGCAACGAGGCGTTAGAAACCCTAAAGGAAAGGATAATGACGGCGCCGATCCTAAGTCTACCAAAGGGGACCGAAGGGTTCCAGATTTTCAGCGACGCATCCGGATGCGGTTTAGGGTGTGTGTTGGTGCAGCATGGTAGTGTGATAGCTTTTGGTTCGAGGCAGCTGAAGCCTCATGAGAGAAATTACCCCGTCCATGATTTGGAGTTGGCGGCGGTAATTTTTGCTTTGAAGTTGTGGAGGCACTACGTTTATGGTGCAAAGGTGGAGATCTTCACGGACCACAAGAGTCTGAAGTATCTCCTAGATCAGAAGGACCTAAATATGCGGCAGCGTAGGTGGGTCGAGTTCCTTGGGGACTACGAGGTGACGATTCAGTACACGCTAGGGAAAGCCTATGTGGTGGCAGATGCTATGAGTAGGAAATACTCGGGGCAAAGAAATTGGATTGAAGCTCACGATGAGCGGTTAAGGCGGGACTGGGAGTCCCTTGGTTTGGAATGTGTGGCAAGAGGCGAGTCTAGCGTGGCTCGACTAAATTAGTTTGAGATGCAGAGTGACTTATGCGATCGTATTCGGGAAGCAACCCATGTAGATGCGGAGTTCCAACCTTTCGTGGAGGAAGCTCTAAATGGTGAGGGTAGCGCCTGGGAGATGGTTGATGGGATTCTGAGAAAGGGCGGAAGGATTTGTGTATCGCAGTTCGGCAAGCTCTGCGAGGAGTTGATGTTTGAGGCCCACTTCACTAAGTACTCCATTCACCTGGGTAGTACAAAGATGTACTTGGACTTGAAGAAGTCCTATTGGTGGCCTGGGATGAAGCAGGACGTAGCTTTGTGTGTGAGTCGGTGCCAAACTTGTGCCTTGGTGAAGGCCGAGTGTCAGAAGCCGGGCGGGTTCTTGAAGCCTCTTCCAATCCCCGAATGGAAATTTGATGACATCTCCATAGACTTTGTGCATGGGTTGCCTAGATCGCAGCAGGGTAATGATGCCATTTGGGTGATCGTGGACCGCCTGACCAAAGTGGCACATTTTATCCCAAACCGGAAGGAGGACGGTGTGGAAAAGTTGGTGGAGTTGTACGTCCGCAATATTGTACGACTGCATGGGATTCCGAAGAGTATAGTCAGTGACCGGGATGGACGTTTCACGTCTAAGGATTGGCGGTTAGTGCAGAAGAGCTTGGGCACAAAACTCAAGTTCAGTACGGCTTTTCATCCTCAAACCGATGGGCAAACTGAGAGAACGAACCGTACTTTGGAAGATATGCTAAGGATGTGTACTCTCGACTTCGGCAAGAAGTGGGAGGATCACCTCTTCATGGTGGAGTTTGCGTATAACAATAGTTACCAAGCTAGTATCAAGATGGCGCCATACGAAGCTCTGTATGGGAGGCAGTGTCGAACACCGATGTATTGGACAAAGGCGGGAGACACCAAGCTTTTTGGGAAAGAATTGGTAGCCGACGCTAGTGAGCTAGTGCGGACCATCCAAGAGCATATGAAGGTAGCTCAAGATCGCCAGTCGAAGTATTTCAATGCTCGCCACAGGCATGTGGAATTCACTGTGCGCGATTGGGTGTATCTTAAGATCAAGCCGTTCAAAGGCGTTTCGCGAATTCGCCGACTCAAGAAGCTGAGTCCGAGATTTTTAGGACCATTCAAGGCTATCGAGCGAGTGGGAAAGGCAGCGTACCGGTTGGCGTTGTCCACAGAGCTAAGTGGATTGCATGACGTTTTTCACGTCTCCGTCCTGAGGAAAGCGTTGTTAGAAGCCAGCGTGGTGATTGAGCCGACGGCGGTGCCGGTAGAGGAAGACTTGAGGACGCGAGTTCGTCCAATCGGGATAGAAGACTCAGAGGTTCGACAATTGCGGAACAAGGAGGCCAGACTCGTAAAGGTCCGTTTGGACAACTGTGGTTGCGAGGAGCTCTCATGGGAGCGAGAGCAGGCCATGCTGGAGGAGTACCCCGAGCTTTTCTCCTCAGGTACTGTTTAGTTTTGTTTACCTTCCATGTTTTAAATTTCGGGACGAAATTCTTTTAAGGGGGAGAGAGTTGTAACACCCCGAAACTCAAAAGAGGGACGGGTGATGTTTTAAGCCCAGTTTGGTTTTTGGAACAGGTGTCACAGGCGTGTCACGGGCGTGTCACGGGCGTGTCACGGGCGTGCCACGAGCATGTCACGGGCGTGTCACGGGCGTGACACAGGCGTGTTCGGCCTCGGGTCGTGCGGTCGACGCTTTGGCGGTCGACGCTAGTTGAGTTGTAGAACACGGCCTAGGACACGGGCGTGTCCCAGGCCGTGTCACTCCAGGGATTCTGCAAGTGTGGTACATGGGCCGTGACACGGGCACAAACACGGGCGTGTCAAATTTGACACGGGCGTGTCTGATGCCGTGTCACAAGGCCGTGTACCTCTCTGACTGCGAATTGTTGGTCGAGTGCACACGGGGGGCGTGACACGGGTCCCGACACGGGCGTGTCGCAGGTAACACGGGCGTGTCGGAGGCCGTGTCAAAGGCCGTGTGCTGGTTTTTCGACTCGGTCGAAACGGCGAATGGCTAACACGGCCATGCACACGGCCGTGTTGCAACCCGTGTTCGGCCCAGATTTTCTAATTTGGGTTCCGATCGTGGTCGTTCGTTCTTTTCTTTGGAAGATCCAATGGTGGGGGGCCTCCCTGGGCAGTTTAAGGCCGGGAATAGGGTTCCAAACCCTCATTCCCCACTTTCTTTTATCTCTCTAAGTTCTAGAGAGAAGGGAGAGCAAGGAGGCCAAGTTCCGGCCGTCGGCGAAGCTTCAGAGGTCTGTTTTGCGAGCGGAGTTCAGATCCGCGAAGGTGGGAGCGTTGCGGTGGTTTTTAACCGAGCAAATCTTCTCCATGGCTAGGAAGAGGGGACGGAAGATAACGACGCTTCTCCTCTCGGTTTTTAGGATTTAGGATGCATGAATAACATCTCCTTCCTTTCGTATTTTGAGCGCCGAATCTCTCAAATGAGAGGGATTCGTGTAGCCTAGGTTCAAGAGGAACCTCCGGGTTGAGTATGCTCATCCCGGCATGCTTTGCATTAGAGATCCGCTCCGTTAGCAGATTAGGCATTGTGGGTGAAGCCGTGGTCGTGACCGTTAGTCCGACCCGGTGATGTTGCATAGCGAGCTTCGGGGATTCGGTAGAAATCCGTTGCGGCAATACGCCGTTGTATGTATGCGTTTTCCCCCTTATATTTGAGTGAGTACTCGTGGTCTGAACCGGACAAGGTTAGCTCCGTGTTGTGCGGTAGATGATTTCCTTGGAGCACGAGAAAGACACGGTGCGAATGGTGATTGGGGTGGGGAAACCTTTGTTTGTGCTGTGCAAAGGCGCGGCATTGTCTCCGTGGTCGGCTGGCTATCCCGTGACGCGCAAGTCATGTGGGGGAAGTGTCCCGGTGAGACTAGCCCCTTGTGTGGACTGACGAGAATGTCGAGCGGAGGACAAGCCCGGGCAATGTGGCCATGAGCGGGTGGGGTCCAGCAAGGCTTCTTAGAATCGGTCAGTGTGAAACGGAACCCTGACGTGCGAAGTCAGAATGTGCGGGCAAGCCCCGGGGTATATGACCCTTGTGCGGGTGGGGCCTTTGCAAGGTTCCGTGTGACGGCGTGTGTGCCGTTAGGGACATGGTGGTTCCCTTGTGTTTGCGGCTTTAAGCCAATGGGGAAATGGAAGTACCGAGTGTTTGATGTTGTGCTAGATGCATACGAGCTAGGGTGCCTTGGGTGAAACCCGGGTTGCATTCATGTTGCATAGTAGGCCCCTTTCACTTTGTACAAAACATAGGGAACATGTATGCTGTATGAGACATCCAAGCCTGTTTTACCGCTTTAATATATATGCTCTTTTGGTATACGAAGTGCTAACTTGCAGGTGGAGTGGTACCCCGGGGTTCGTTAGGGACGGCCGGGAGGAGATGTGTTTGTTACACAGTAGAGGTCAGCCTTTGCTGACCCACGTTACTTCAAATCCTTAAAGGGCAAGGATCGCATGCAGGAGCTAGCGCGCCGGGCGAAAAGCCCTAAGCCTCATGAAGTGTTGCTGTGCTTGGTTTCTCCTTGTGTGTTTGCTACTTTTGTTATGTTTATGTCCGGCTTGCATGCTGAGGTAGCCTAGGAGTGCTTGGCATATTTATATTTTTTTTGGACTATTATTGTGTAAGGCCTTAAGGCCATTTAATACTCTATTGTTAGTGGATAACTTCTGTCAGTTTGTTCTGTTTCCACTGTGTTTGTCTGGAGTTTTGAGATTGGGTAGTTTTCATATCATCTTTTAATACTAAAGCTGTGGTGTCCGTATGTTGTGGGGCCTCGGCCGGACCCATATTATATGGTCTCTATAGGGGAGGTGTTACATTAATTCTTGAAGTACCAAAGTCGTCGATCTCTGATCGACGAACCATACTGGTATCATCGATCATAGATCGAAGAGTGATTATTACTGATGTTTGCGTTCAAAGATCGTCGTTCTGAGTTCGACCATCTGTTCATATATCATCGATCTGAGTTTGACGATAACTGCTGAACATTGTTATTTTTGTTATTCTTCTGGATATTGAGTTTATTTTTGTTTTCAATTTGTTCAAGAATCTTATTAACTTTATTTACCTGTTCATTATTTTTCTTTCCCTTGTCAGCTATAAAGTTTACTGGTCTGGAAAGAATTTTTTTCTTAATCAAGGGTGGATCACTAGAGGAGGCACCTATTCCTAGTTTGCTATTGTTTGTCCTAGCATTTACAGTACTAGTGATATCTAAAAATTGTAGACTTCTTCCATTCAGTGATTGTTCTAATAGTTTTGCCTTACTTAGTTCAGTTTTCAGAAAAGATATTTGTTTATTAGCAAACATTAGTTCATTGGTTAATTTTGCATTTTCTGCAGTGATGTTGTCTAGGTTGTTTAACTTTCCTCTTAGAAGTTTGATTTCCTTCTCAAAGCTTATCAAGTCTAAGAATAAATTTTTGAATTCAAATTTAAATTCATCTGACTCAAAATCATAAGAAGCTATTACCTGATCTTCAGCTGATAGAGATTCTTCATTATCTGATTCATCTTAGTCAGATCAGCTACTGCCTCCCTCAATAACCATGTGGCATACTTCCTTTCCTTTCTGTTCTTCTTCATCCTCATAGGAGCTGGAGGATGTAGATTCTTCTTCAGTATCACTCCATGTCTCAGCAACAAAGCCCTTATCTTTCCTCTTTTACTTGCTTGAGGAAGGCTTGTTGTAGTGACTCTTCCTTTAGTCCTTCTCCTTTCTTATGTCCTTCTTTTGAGCTTCTGGACGCTCAAAAATGAAGTGCCAAGGTTTCTTACAGCCAGAACACACTACTTTTTAGAGGGTGTTTGGTCATACCTTGGCTTATCTTCATATTTAGAAGGTTTCCTTCTGAAGTCCTTTCTAGCCATCTAGAAGAATCTCTTGGAAAAGAGACTCATCAACTCTTCATTTACTGGAATGACTTCAGAGTCTTCTGTAGCTTTGAAAGTTATGCTGTGCTCCTTCCTAGTCGATATAGGAGTCCTCACTTTTGCTGCTGCTTCCCTTGCTTTGATCAGCTTCTCATAGGACTTTAATTTTCCTAGAAGAGATTCTGTTGAAATCTATGTCATTCTTCTTGCTTCTCTGATGGGCCAGATTCTTGAATCCCATGTGCTGAGAAAGCACATTAAGATCTTGTCATTCACTTCAATTAAAATGAATTCTTTGTCCAGAGTCTTTAGCTCACTGATGATGGAGCTAAGTCTGTTGTACATTACTTCTACTGTCTCTGCTTCATCCTTCTTGAAGTTCTAAAACTGAGTGATGAGATTTGACCTTCTTTCATTCCTCTCATTTGCTGATCCAGCCACGATTTGGTTCAGGGAATCCCAAATCTCCTTGGCTGATTGACACTTAGCAACCTTCTGAAATATTTCATCAGACATAGTTTGAGCCAGTATATTCATGGCTTTGGCATCTGCTATTTTAGCCTTTTCCTATGCATCTGTCTATCCAGGGGGTGGAACTGCACTCAGGTCAGTTGATGTAGTTGATGTTGAAGCCACTGGAGCTAGTGGTCCTGTTAAGATAGAATTAAATATATCTTCATCAATAGAGTTCATGTAAAGCCTAATTCTTGCCTTCAAGATTGTGAACATGGACAAGTTACACACTGGAGGTCTGGTGCTTGCATATTCTTTGTTCTGTGCCATGCTGTATGTATAAATCTAGTAAGGTTAAAGAATAGATCTAACTTAGGATATTTTGTTCAAGGTTTTAACTTATACAACCAAAAGAACCTCCTTTGATACCAATTGAAAGTTAGGGTTAGATCTGAGATACTCTAGAGGGGGGTGAATAGAGTATATGAGTATATTTTAAAACTTTTCTCTGAACTATAATAAGTACTCCTAAACTCAGGTACTGTATCAAAGAGTAATAAATGAAAGCACATGAAAAACTAAATAACACAGCAAGACCTAAATATCACAGCCACAACAAGAACAAAAAGAAAAAGGGGCAACCAGACGACACAAGAATTTATAGTGGTTCCCCAACCTGGGTACATCAAATCTTCTACCACCCTGGTAGGAATCCACTCAGAGTTTTGATCAGGTGCCTGAAACCAATGAGCTTTTGATCAGGTGCTCAATAACCAAACCTCAAGTATTTTGATCAGGAGACTTGCAACCAGGAATCACTTTTGAAGGGAGATGACAACCCTTTTTACAGTGGGGGGTGAGAGAATGATTGTGTCTTCTCTTTCTCAATTTAAACAACTGAGAAGACTTGTGGATTTGATGGTACCAAAAGCTCCCCTTGAGATGTTGCTTGTTCAGGATGATGGAAGCTTTGCTGTAGGGTAATAGGCCTTCAAGCTTTCAGTTTTTATAAGAAGAACTGCAGGAACTATTTTAACAGATGCAGTATTGTTGTCCTTCAGAGAGTTTCTGAGAGTATGATAAGAGAAGACACTTGATTTGGATGGTTGTTCTTCTTCTTCAGAATTGTTCTCCTTCTTGTCTAGACGCTGTTGATTCTTGACTGATCGATTTTCAATCTCAAGAAGTTCTGTGTGTCTCACAAAAGAATGTTTTCTGTATATTATATTCTCTATCCAGGAAATAATAATCTCTGTTTTTATATTTCCAACGTGAATGTCCATTTGAATTTTGAAATTCCTTCTGCAATTAATGCTAACGGCCTTGGAATATTTTTGGCATTAATTTGTTTCCCCAACTGTCCCTTATAAAAATGGCAGGCAACAATTCTGATGAAGACCATAATAAATGCTCTTGTATAACGGTAATATTCAGAGAATATTAGAGCATTAATTACTCAGGAATTATTGCCACGTAATAAGGACAACATAAGGAAATTTCCAAGACTGGATTCGTCGACCTTAGTCCATAGTTCGTCGAGCTGAGATCCAAGATCGTCGACCTCTGAATGTTGCTTGATAAATTTCTTCTTCTGTGCATCAAGTTCGTCGAGTTGAATCTACGATCGTCGAGCTGAGCCCTGAGAACAGAGTTAGTCCAGTTGGGGTCCAAGATTGTCGAGCTGAATCTGCAGTCTGGATGTAGAATATTTTCTGATGTAGAGTGTTGAAGTATCATTTTGGCGTTGAGTGTGATGTCCTCTGGCTTTAAGTGTTAACTCACCATTCTGGCGTTGAGTGTAATGTCATCTGGCGTTGAGTCAAATGTCTTCTGGCGTTGAGTTTTGAATCATCTTATCCAGAATTAGTCGACCAGAGAACAGAGTTCTTCTAGCTGATGTTCTTAGTTCGTCGACTGAGGTTTGACTTAGAGGAGTAATTACTTTGTCAAGAGTTCGTCGAGCCGAGAGCTAAGTTCGTCGAGCTGAGCACAAAGAATTGTCCCTGAGTTCGACTAGCTGAGCTTGACATTCGTCGACCGGAGATCGACAAACGTAGAACTCCTTTCTTTTAAGTCTTGAATTCTCTAAGTCTTGAGTCTCTGACAGTTTTGAAGGTTGGTCCTTTGTATCGTTGACTCAAAGTACTTGACCTAGACTCTAGGACACAACCATGACCCTGATCTATACATGTTAGATCATATCCTAACTTAATGAACCTAGCCCAAATCCAACTAGGGATCCAATACGGGGGCTAAGCCGGCATCTAGAGCTCCTTACCTGATGGCCTCGAAGGAGTTGGTGGAGTTTCGAAGCCAACTACAGGAGCTAGTGGAAGCTGGATTTATCCTGCCAAGCTCTTCATCATGGGGAGCTCCAGTGCTGTTCTTCAAAAAGAAGGATGGGATGCTCCGATTATACATCGATTACTGGGCTCTGAATAGGCTAACGGTCCAGAACACATACCCTCTGCCGAGGATTGACGAGCTGTTTGACAAGTTGGAGGGAGCCTACTAGTTCTCAAAGTTGGATCTGAGGTAAGGTTACTACTAGCTGCACATTCAGACGGAGGATATCCCGAAGACAGCCTTAAGCAGTCGATACGGGGTGTATGTTTTTACCTTGATGCCCTTTGGGTTCACGAATGGGCCATCAGCTTTTATGAGCTTGATGAACCGGGTGTTCAAGCCGTACCTCGACTGGTTTTTCATAGTATTCATAGATGACATCCTCATCTATTCAAGGACGAATGAGGAGCATACATACAATATGGCCTTGACTCTGGAGAAGCTTAGGGAGCCCCAGTTATATGCCAAGTTCAGCAAGTGCTAGTTTTGGCTGACAGAGGTGGCCATTTTAGGCCATATTATTAGTTGAGAGGGACTGACAGTGGACCCCGTAAAGATTCAGGCAGTGCAAGACTGGCCTCAATTAAAGATGACCATGGATGTCCGAAGCTTCCTGTGATTGGCCAGATACTACCGTAAGTTTGTGCTGGGATTTTCTCAGATAGCCCTCCCACTCACTTCTTCGATGAAGAAGGACACTCCGTTCGTTTGGACGCCGTAGTGTGAGGCGTCCTTCCAAGAGTTGAAGAATTGGCTTACGTCGGCACCTATCCTCGCCCTTCAATCTTGGAAGGAGGGCTTCCAAGTGTATGCCGATGCGTCTTTTTAGGAGATGGGTGTTGTATTGATGTAGCATGGTCATTTGATAGCATATGCCTCATGGAAGTTGAAGAAGCATGAGCATAACTACCCTGTTAATGACTTGGAGATGGGAGCAGTAGTGTTCGCTCTGAAGATTTGTCGGCATTACCTCTATGGCGTGCACTGTGACTTATTTTCGATCACAAGAATCTGAAATATGTTGATATGCAGAAGGAGTTTAATGTTCGCCAGAGACGATGGGTGGAGTTCCTATCTGATTTTGAGTACACGAAACACTATCACCAAGGGAAGGCGAACGTGGTGGTGGATGCGCTGAGCTGGAAGGCTACTACCCCAGGAGAAGGACCTCAGATGATGGCCATGGAGTTGGTGAGGATGTTAGAGAAGATGTAGATATCTATAGTATCCGAGGATCACCCGGATCTATGCCGGGAGTACCTGTCATCATTGGTTGCCACCGATGACATTTCGGGATCATATCAAAGCAGAGCAGAGAAGGGATTACAAGTTGGAGCCCGTATTCAGGATCTTGGAGGCATGGATGGATGGGGAATATACAGAGAGAGACAGGCTATTTTGCTTCAGAGGCAGAGTGTATATACCGGCCAGGGGCAAAATTCGGGAGGACATCTTGACTGAGGAACACTACAGTAGGTACTCGGTACGCCGAGGCATCACCAAGATGACGACCAACCTGAAGAGGACAATGTACTGGCCGGGCATGTAGAAGGATATCACCTACTTCGTGACCCACTATGAAGCTTGTTAATTGGTGAAGGCGGAGTTTAGGAACCCGGCCGGATTACTACAGCCACTTCCGGTGCCGGAGTGGAAGTTCGACGACATCGCCATGGAATTCATGCATAGTCTTCCTCAGTCACGTGCATGGAATGACTCGATATGGGTGATCATCGACCGGTTGACGAAGGTGGCCAGGTTTCTACTGATCAGGAAGGACTCTATGGTGGGTGACTTGGTGCACAAGTTTGTGAAGCAGTTTGTTCGATATTATGGAGTGTCGAGGATGATAGTGTCCGATCGTGATGGACAATTAACGTCTAAGGAATGGAGGGCGGTTCTGGTTTATTTGGGGTCACGTCTAACTTTTAGCACCGCCTTCCACCCTTTGAAGGATGGACAGACAGAGCGCACCAATCGGACACTGGAGGATTTACTGCGTCATTGCATACTGTACTGTGGGGAGCCATGGGAGAGGTAGCTACCATTAATTGAGTTCTCGTACAACAACAACCACAAGTACAGCATCGGTATGGACCTTTTTAAGGCTTTATATGGGCGGAGATGTAGGACTCCTTTGTCTTAGATCCAGGATGAGGATCTGAAGGCACTGGGATCGAATTTTGTCGAGGATACGGATGCTTAGGTGTGATTGAGACGAGATAGGATGTTGGAGGCCCATAGCAGGAAGGCTAAGTATTACGATGCTAGGCATTGTAAGGTGGAGTTTTAGGTAGGAGACCGGGTATTCTTGAAGATCCGACCGATGCATGGAGTCTCGTGGGTGCATGGTCGTAAGAAGCATAGTCTTAGATACATGGGGCCTTACAGGATCCTGGAATAGATCAGCCCCTTGGCTTATAAACTTTAGCTGCCGCCAGAGCTAGCGGGTTTGCACGATGTGTTTCATGTCTCCTCCCTTAGGAGAGCTCTACTTTGGCTGAACCATCAGATTACAACTACAGATGGGCCTATATCTTCTGATCAATCGGTGAAACTGGTGCCGTTCCGGATAGATGATACTAGTATGCGGTCTTGCTACGCGAGATTGTCTCGTTGGTCAAGGTCTTGTGGAGGAATCATGAGCAAGAGGATCACACATGGAGCCACAGATTTGATGTAACAAAAGTACCCGGATCTTTTCAGTCACGTATTCCTTACCACCTCTCGGAATGTTACATTGTATTTCTCGTGCTTGAAATCCCGTAGGCCTAACTTAAATTTTGAGGACGAAATTTTTTGTTTATGTATTGGGATTTGTAACATCCCTCAGACAACTAGACCCCTAGGAATGATTTTGTTATAACTAGGCCATGACAAACCCTAGGAAGCCCAAGAAGACCAAGTGGACCTAGGAATATAGGTGAGATCACTATGGTTTATAAATAGAAGGTTTCTAAACACTAGTTTAGGATGATCATGGGGCTTCACCATGACTCCAAGACCCCACCACAACCTCACCAACCTATTGGAAGGTCTATTAGAGCTCTAAGGGTCCATTGGAGTAAACCCAGGGTTGACAAGTTGACCTAGGATTATCCTAGTCCTAAACTGGGCAAGGTGGCCTAACTAATGGCAATGTGCCCCTAATGTGCCAAACCAACCCTACCTAGGTCTTCCTAGACCTAAGGTGAAGTCAATGGGTCACTAAAGACCCATTGGGGTCAACCTTAGAGGCTGAGTTGACCCAAGTCAACCCTAGCCCTAAAGTGGTCAACTTAGGTTAACTTAGCCCAATTCAAGTGGGCTAAGCCCAAATGGTGTGGCCCATTAGTCCAAGGAAGTGGAGAGACACATTTTAGGCCCACCAAATTCAGAGAGTGATGACTAGGAGAGAGAGGAAGGAGTTACCCAATTCCAAGGAGGGGGAAAATGGGGGCTTAATGGCCATGGAGGTTTCATAACCCCTCACTTTGATGGGGCCTTTACTCCTTGGAGGCAGGGGAATAGTTTCCAGGAGGTGGCTGGCCAGTGGGGTGGCTCAGACCCTCAATTTGGCTAAAACCATATTTAGGGTTAAATGGCCATTAATGGTGTTTTCAAAAATTGAGGATTTACAAGCCTCATCTCCCCAATTTCTTCTTTAAGAACCTTCATCAGGGCAAGGGCAAGCGTTTCCCTCGTTCCAATCTTGTTTTACTTGCTGTTACTGAGGAGGTTGCAGAAAAGCCCAAATCGACGGCCAGAAATGGCAAGGATTCACAACACCCGCTCTCAGCCCGCAATTAAGGTCCTTCCTTGCTCTTTCTATGGGTAGATCCTAGGATTCATTTTGATTGAGAATCGAGCTCAATTGAGCCTGATCAAAGCCTTCCTTTTCCTGGTTTTTTCGAGAAAAAAATGCATGTGGGATCGCCAGAATCCCCCCTTTGGAGGCTGTGCCGGTGCCTGGCGATAGCCACCACCTCGACGGAGGTGGTGGTGGTGGTGGCCGACCAGGGATGTGGCGGAGTGGCCGGGAAATGGCGATGGAATAAGCTCTAGGAAGATGTAATCTTGGCCGTTGGCACGCTGGAGAATACGACAAGATACCGTCTATATTGCGCCAAGATTCGTGCGGCTTTATTTTTTATCTTAGGATAAATAATTCATTTTATATGATTTCTATCACAGATAATGAAGTTAATGACTTTAATTATTAAAAATACTTAGAAACTTGTACAGAGAAAGTGATCAACATGAAGTTTGTAGGTCTGGATGTCACGTGTATTTTAAAATAATGTTTGAACCAATTTGGATATCTGGTTTGACTAGGGCACTCATTTTGGTGGGGTCTATACATATGGCTAGTCAGAGATTTAAATGTGTGCCCCCACTTCACCACCTATCCAAATGATTTGAAATTTGGACAGGGAGTCAATCTTACCTATATCTAGTTCGTTTCCAAAAATGGGAATTTTTGGAGATACTTTTTTTATAGTTTTTTAATAATTAAACAATCCTAGGGTAATTTAATTAGGGGACCTAATAACCTCCAAACTATCCCAATTTTTGGTGAGTAGACTTTGGGGTCATCCTAAGGCTCTGGATAAAATTTCATATCATTTGGAGATGATTTATGTTGAAGTTTTGTAAACCCTAGCCTTGGCCTAAAGGGGGGTATTTATGTCAAGTGTTCCTTGTGAGTTTAAGTGGTCAAATAACGTCAACAGAGGCTGAAACTTGGGCCACTTGTTTGATATGATTCTAGACAACCTCATATAGAATTTGGGGTTGATTTGGGTAGGTTTGCCCTAGGACCTAAGTTTAAACCAAAAGGTTGGACTTTGGGGATTTGTTAAGGGCATGGGGTGATATGCCCTCGTATGGACTTGGTGTTCAGTCCATGTGATCCTAGGGTGGTGAAAATCCCACAGATAGATATGGTGGGATTGGGACACATGCACACCACTTAAACCACGAGGTAAGTCTTTGGGTCCATACACCTAAGGAATTGTCTTGTGGCTCATATGACTTTGGAATTGCATGACATTTTGGTAGAGGTCATTTTCATAACCATATTATACACTGAATTATAGTACATATTGTTTGGATGAGTTTTGTTGGGTATTGTATCCACAATTACCTGGATTTGAAGAAGACTCCAGTCAAGCTAAGATGGATTCACAATGTATTTAACGATCTTCTATCAAGTTGTGCTTGCAGCTATTCCATGCTAAGTACACACCAATGTCAGGGTACAGTGGGTCAATATACACGGGTCTGCGCAACGTAATCCCTCGTTGAGTCGATCAGTGTGTTGACTCACGTGTGCTCTCTCTATTGGAGTGTACTTATTTTCAAGTACAGGGTTAAGGTAGATCAAGAGCAGAAGAAGGAGAAAATATGGGTCAAAGACCAAGTCTTCAAAGGATGGAAGAGAAAAATCTTCTAGGTCAAAATCGACGGGAATCACTAAGTCATTACCGCCGACTTCGACGGGAGTCACTTGTGATTCCCGCCGACTTCGACGGGAGTCACTTGTTATTCCCGCCGACTTCGACGGGAATCATTAGTTGAAAGTGAGGGTAAGATCTATCTCAACTCTAGAGGGGGGTGAATAGAGTTTACTTAAAATATTTTTGAATTATTAAAGTAGCACAAATTAAAATTCTATTTAAGCTATAGTGTAAAGTGCTAACAGAAACTTAAAAACTGAAAGGAAAAGGACACAGCACACAGCAGACAAATCACACAAGCAGAACCAGAAGACACAAGGAAATATAGTGGTTCCCCAAAACTGGGTACATCCACTCTTCTACCACCCTTGGTAGGAATCCACTCAGGACTGAGTTGATCAGGTGTCCTGACACCAATGAGCTTTTGATAAGGTGCTCAAAAACCAAAGCTAGATTTTTTGATAAGGTGTCTTGCCACCACTGAGTTTTGACAAGGCTCTCAGAACCAGACAGAACTTTTGAAGGGAGTTCAAGAACCCTTTTACAGCAGGAAAAGAAAAAGTGAAAGTTGAAGTTGTCTTCTCTGTTCTCAGTCAAATGAGAGAAGCACAAGTGGATTGAAGATGACAAAGCTCCCCCTGAGATGTAGAGAGGTTCAGGCAGAGAAGCTTTGTAGAAGGGTGATAGGTCTTCAGAACTTGATCTCCAGAAAAGAATGGTTTCAGCAGAACAGCTGAAAGATGATGTGTCTGGAAATCTAAGATGAAGATGCAAGAACACTTAGTCAGCTAGAAGATCTAGATGTTGTAGTTTTCTTGTTCTTCAGCTAACAGTATTCTTCTGTGTGTTTTCTCTTCTACTTTTTCTGTCTATAAGCTCTGTGTCTTTTGTTGTTCTTTTTCTGTATATCTAAAGGACCATAGGAATAGAATTGATTTTCTGAATATTCTCCTTGTCCAAAGATGGCCGTTGGTCAGTCATAAATGCTTTCCATAAATGGTCTTGTCTTTTAGAGGAAAGTCCAGCAAACATTCTCTGAATGATACCTTGAAACTTGCTCCAAACGGCTGGGAGATCTTCTGTCATAAATGCTGATAATATTCAAAAACATTCCAAAAGATCAGCAGCATTTGAAATCTTGAAGACGTTGATCTCTCCAAAGAATCGTCGATCTGAGCTCTACGATCGTCGAACTGAGCTCAGAGATGAACTGAGATAAGCAGACAGAAATCGTCGAACTGAGCTCAAAGATCGTCGAACTGAGCTCAGCGACCTGAGAAACAGCTGAAGGAGGCATCGTCGAACTGAGCTAGACGATAGTCGAGGGGAGTTAGACGATTAAGCAAAAGCTAGCTAAAAGCAGATAGTCGATCTGAGCTCGAAGATCGTCGACCGGAGTTCGACGATTTGTTGAAGTTGAGCTCAGAGAGCGTCGAACTGAGTTCGACGATTCGTCGACCAGAGCTCGACGAAGATTGCTTTAGACTTAGCTCTTCATCCTTGATCTTGGAGTGGTCTTGGGGGCAGCTTCAAAACTAAGTTCTAGACCCTAGACTCATTCTAATGTTGACCTTCTCAACTATACAACTAGGTCAACTAGGATCCTAAGACAAGCATAGTGATCCTTACCCAAATTAGTAATAGGGTGTTCCAACAATCTCCCCCTATTTGGGTTAGGATTACTATTTACAGACAATCATAAAGAGCATTCAATAATACAGAAGTTAAATACAAAATGCAGAGAAACAGCAATGCATATCACAGATAAATAGAGCAGATATCCAAAGGTGGATGATATGTTTGCTTACACAGATCACTTCTTTTCAGTTCCCTTTTTAAATAAAATTTCTTTGTTAGGGTTTAGAGCTTCTTTCTTGGACCTTCTGTCATCTTCTGCACCTAGAGAGGTTTGAGATCTTGGCCTTGGAACTACAGCCTCTGGGTGCAGCTTCATGTACTCTTCTGGATTGAAAAATTTCTTTGAAGCATACTTTTCCAGTTCTTTCTTTCTTTGTTCTGATAAGGTTGTAATGTTGGATATTTCTTTGCCTTGTTCTCTAGCCTTCTTAATCTGATCAAGAGCAGCCAACTCTTTCATCCTAGCAGTCCAGGCCACAGGATTGTTCTCAGGATCCTCATATGGAACAGCAGGTTCATATTTGTTGAGAGATTCAGGAGCAGGAGAGGTCCTTGGAGCAGCAGGGATAGCAGAATCAGCATCATCAGTTTCAACAACAATTTCCTCAGCATTAGGTGCTGGAATCATTTCTATGTCAGCAGCAGCAGTATCAACAAAATGAGGCACAGTGGCCTTAGTAGCAGCATCAGATACATCCACAGCCTTCCATGACTTGATATAGGAAACAATCTGGCTGGGATTACAGACAGGTACAGGCACAATGGCCTTGGACAGATCTTCAGCAGTAATTGGAGGCAGACAGCTTAGATAGGCTGTATCAAATCTGGATAGCAACCTCTGCAGATTAAGTGCAAAAGCACATCCTGAGCTTGCTGAGAGAGTAGAAGCTGGAGCTGGAGCTGGCACAATCACTTCTTCATAAGGCATCTCCCCCTGCCTTGGTTCAGAGAGAGGTGAACCAAGGCACCCAGTAGAAGGGATTGCCTGGGAGGAGGAAAAAGAATCAAGTTTGGAGGACAGCTCCTGGACTTGCTTCAGGAGTGGAGTCAGGGAGGACTCCAGCAGAGATACCAGCTTGGGAGCTAGCAACTCATAGAGCCTGTCAGCCAGGCTAGAAAGATCTACATGCCCAAGTGAGGCTTGAGCAGAGGTAGTAGTCAAGGTGGATGGAGGGATGGAGACTGAAGCTGAAAAGGTGGAGGTAGGTGGAGTAGGGATTGTTGGTTCAGAAGATGGAATGATGGGGATAGAGAAGGTTGAGGAGAAGAGTGGGAGAGTAAAGGAGGGTATGAAGGAGGGTTGAGAGAGGATGTCAGTGAGCATTTGATGGAGGGAAGATGTCTCAGGAGGAGAAGAGGGAGAGTCATCCATGAGGGAATCCTCTAAAAGGGCAAATGATGGTTGAGTGAGGAATGGATAGGAAAAGAGAGGATGGAAGACCTCTGAGGAGGATGGTGGAGGGGATGACATAGGTGAGGAAATGGTAATGGGAGATGAGATAATAATGGTGGATACTGGTGGTGAGGAGGTGATGGCTTGGGTATATGTGGCTTGGGTGGATATGGCTTGGGGAGAAGAAGAAGCAGGCAGCTCTTCTACTAGAGGAGTGACCGGATTGGTCCTTGTGCCTGATAGAAGTGTTGCAGCAGCCCTGGAGGGGTTGATTATCTGCCTGTCCCATTTACTGAAGAGGGCACAGGAGAGCCTTTTGGATGCATTGATGAACATCCCAGAAGAGGTCAAAAGGTCAGGGCACCTTGAGTGCAGAAAGACCCCCAAGATTCTTCCAAAACTGACTGCAGACTTGCTTATCTTCTTCTTAATCAGGGTGAAGAAGATGGAGCCCCAGTCGAGGTGTTTCTTATCCAGTAAGGCTCCCATCAGGCAGAACTGATACCTGGAAATTGTGTCATGCGCTGAGTGCTTGGCCAACAGCACATTCCCAACTACATCAGCCAGGAACTGGAATTCTATAGCCAGATTCTTTTTCAGCAGTTTATTAGGGTTGATTACATTATGACCCATCCTATCTAACATGGAGGCATACTCCTCTCCAGACAGATCAATGGAGTCTTCTCCAGTACTGAGTTGAAAGACGTCAGTTAATAAAGCCGGGGATAGAATTACCTGGGTCCCCTTAATGGTGCCGACAACAGTATTCTCAGTCTCATCTGCTGCGGTATAACACCATTCCTTAATCTCCTCAGATGCAATCTTCATCCTGGTAGTCATTATCTGGGTTAGCTGTTGTTCTCTGAATAGATTCAGAACATCCTTGAAGCGCTGGTCGCTTCCATCAAATGAGTTTATGTCTATGTCGAAACCGGTGTCGAACTTCATCTTGGCGATGGCAGCACTCAAATCAGCCATGTGTACCTGCAACAGAAAACCAAAAACGACCAAGCGTAGAAAATTTGGAGGGAAAAGGAAGAAAGTTGCAGAGTATGAAAGCGTAAAAAGGAGAACGACGGCTGAAAGATGATTTTATATTAGGGTTCGACGGCGAAAAAGAAAGTCGTTGAGCTCAGCTCGACGAAGCGTCGATCTCAGCTCGACGATTTAGGCTACAGATGGAATCTGAAGAGTCTTCAAAATCGGCGATCTTCGTTCGACGATGTTGAAAAACGTCGAGCTCAGCTCGACGGCCTCTGAACAGAAGAAGAAAAATGCTAGATCTAGCGAAGGCTCTGAACTCAGATCGACGATAGCAAAAGCGTCGATCTCTGGTCGACGATTTTTGGAAAATCATTGATCTCCGTTCGACGATTTTTGAGAAAACGTCGAGCACAGTTCAGAGTCTAAACTCATTCAAAAGACAGAATTTTTTAGCCTAGTCTTGGTCTGTTTTAGCTTTTCAAAATCTTGGATTTTAATTAAGACTTCCTCCATCTATCATGCCTAACTGAGTTAGGAAGAACCTGTGTTTCTTTTCATCCAAGGGTTTTGTGAAAATATCTCCCCTTTGCAAATCAGTAGGAATATATTGAAGTTCAATTTTGTTTTTCTCTACATTATCCCTTAGGAAATGATGCCTGATTTCTATGTGTTTTGTCCTACTATGGAGGACTGGATTTTGTGCTATAGAAATAGCACTAGTATTATCACAGAAAATTTTTGACTGCTCTAAGTTGTAACCATAGTCTAGAAGCTGATTTTGTATCCACAATATTTGTGAGCAACAACTGCCTGCAGCCATATATTCAGCTTCAGCAGTTGAAGTTGACACAGATGTTTGCTTCTTACAAAACAAGGAGACAAGTCTGTCACCAAGGAACTGACATGTTCCACTGGTGCTTTTCCTGTCTATTCTGCATCCAGCATAATCAGCATCTGAGAATCCAGTTAATTCAAATCCTGATTCTTTTGGATACCAGAGTCCTAGATTTGGACAACTCTTTACATACCTAAGAATTCTTTTAACTAGTGTTAGGTGTGACTCTCTAGGGTTAACTTGGAATCTAGCACATATGCATGTAGCAAACATTATATCTGGTCTGCTAGCTGTAAGGTACAGTAGAGAGCCAATTATTGCTCTATATGTTGTCTGATCAACTGGCTTCCCATGCTGATCAGCATCCAATACAGCATTGGTAGGCATGGGTGTTTTCATACAAGATGCTTCAGACATACCAAACTTCTTGACCAATTCTTTTGCATACTTGGCTTGAGAAATAAAGATGCCTTCAGCATGTTGTTTGACTTGCAATCCTAAGAAGAAGGAGAGCTCACCCATGCTACTCATTTCAAATTTGGAATGCATTAGGTTGGAGAACCTCTTGCACAAATTTGAATCAGTAGAGCCAAATATGATATCATCTACATAGATTTGTACTAGTAGGGTGTGGGACTTATGGGTTCTAATAAAAAGAGTTTGGTCTACTCTCCCCCTAATAAAACCATTTTCCAGAAGAAAGCATGCTAGGGTCTCATACCATGCTCTGGGAGCTTGCTTGAGACCATACAATGCTTTATGCAGCCTGAAAACATAATCAGGGTGAGTTAGAGAGATAAAACCTGGAGGTTGTCTAACAAAGACTTCCTCTTTGATGTCCCCATTAAGAAATGCACTTTTCACATCCATTTGGTATACTTTGAATCCTTTGTGAGCAGCATATGCTAGGAATATTCTGATGGCCTCTAACCTTGCAACTGGTGCAAAGGTCTGATCATAATCTATTCCTTCTTGTTGAGAGTACCCTTGAGCAACAAGCCTTGCCTTGTTTCTGACTATGACTCCTTGATCATCCAGCTTATTTCTGAAGACCCACTTTGTTCCAACAATGGGATGATCTTTTGGCTTAGGCACTAGTTCCCAAACCTGATTTCTTTCAAATTGATGCAGCTCCTCTTGCATTGCAATGATCCAGTGTGGATCTTGCTCTGCATCTTGAATGGATTGAGGCTCAATTTGAGATAGGAAGCAAGTGTGCATTAGGTTCTGGTTGACCTGATTTCTGGTTTGCACACCAGCTGAGATGTCTCCAATAACTTGGGAAGTTGGATGATCTCTTATTGTTACTAAATCAACAGGAGGTGTTGATTGTTCACCAGCCTGTGTTGTTGTTTCCTCTAGTGGAACAGCAACTGGTTCTTCAAGGTGATTTTCTTTTAGATGTTGAACTTCTTCTTCATCATCACTGCTGTCATTCTTTTCAGTAACTTGCAGTTTGTTCAAGTCTTCAGCTAAAGAATGTACCTGCAAAGGTTCTATGGTAGAAGCATTCTTCTCCTTGAAAGACATGTTAGTTTCATCAAAAACAACATGAACAGACTCTTCAATTTTACAAGAAGATTTGTTGTACACCCTATAGGCCTTACTGATCATGGAGTATCCCAGAAACACTCCTTCATCAGCTTTGGCTTGAAATTTAGCTAGATATTTCTTGTCATTATTATGAACATAGCAAATACAACCAAAAACTTTAAAATAGTTTACTTTAGGTTTCTTCCCTTTGAGCAGTTCATAGGGAGTCTTGCCCTTCAGTTTATGTATCAGGCTTCTGTTCAACACATAGTTGGAGGTGTTCACTGCCTCAGCCCAAAAGGATAGAGGAAGGTGAGCATCTGACAACAATGTAGTAGCAGATTCAATTAGGGTTCTATTTTTCCTTTCAGCTACCCCATTTTGTTGAGGAGTTCTAGGAGCTGAGAAAGTGTGCCTGATCCCTTCACTTTGACAGAACTCTTGCATGAGAAGAGAATCAAACTCTGTCCCATGATCACTTCTGATCAGGGCAATGTGAGTGTTGAACTCAATCTGAATGCATTTGAGAAAATCTGTCAAACACTTGAAGTTATCAGACTTCTTCCTCAGAAAGAATACCCATGTGAATCTTGAGAAGTCATCTACAATCACTAAAGTATAGGATTTCCCTCCTAGGCTTTGCACTGATATGGGTCCAAAAAGATCCATATGCAACAAATACAAGATCCTAGGTGAATCACTCTTATTAATTGAGTTAAAACTACTTTTAGTTTGCTTGCCTAATTGACATGCCTTGCAAAGTTCTTCCTTCTTGTAGGGACCAGAAGGTAGTCCTCTAACAAGGTTGTCTTTGGATAGCCTAGCAATGGTTCTAAGGTTAATGTGTCCTAGTCTTTTATGCCACAAATTGTTTGGTTTTGAAATGGAGTTAAACAGGCAGATATCTACTACAGGTGAAAGAAAATTCACTAAGTAAATGTTACCTCTTCTGTTACCTGTCAACACATTTGTGTTATCCACTGACTGGACTTTGCATATGGCTTTGTTGAAGGTTACTTGATATCCTTCATCACACAATTGACTGATACTTATCAGGTTGTGCTTGAGTCCTTCAACATATGCCACCCTTTTGAAGGTGACTGAGCCAATTTGGACTGCACCATATCCTTTTGTAGTTCCAAAACTTGAGTCTCCAAAAATTACTTTGGGTCCAAGCTTGGCTTTGAAGGAAGTGAAATTGTCCTTGTCCCCTATCATGTGCTTTGAGCACCCACTATCCAGATACCATTGATGGTTTGATGCTGGATAGGTCTTCACCTGCACAAAAACAGCTTATTTGTTTTTGACCCAGTTAACCTTGGGCCTAGGTTGATAACCTTTAAATTCTGAAATAAAGGACATCCCAGGTTGACTCTTATAGCCTTCAGGATGGTATCTCCTAGGAGTTACTATCCACTCAGTATAGGGGTTGAGTCCATGGGATGTGCAGCTTCTAGGATTGAATTTGACTGAGCCATTGAAAATGTGTTCACAATTCTGAACTCTGTTCGACGATCGTCGATCTGAGGTCGACGATCTTGGGTCAGATCGTCGATCTCTGTTCGAAGATCGATAGTGCTTGAGTTCAGAGTTTGGGTGTCGTCGAGCTGAGGTCGACGATCTGTGCTTAGATCGTCGAGCTCTGTTCGACGATCGTCGAGCTCTGCTCGACGCATTTTGTTGAACTGAAATTTTCTCTGGCAGGTCTGCATTCTTCCTAGCCACCTCTACTACTCCCTTTCCTTTGTCAGAGACAAACTTGATTGGAGTTGTTAACACTATAGGTTGGCTGGGGGAGGCACCCAAACCCAGTGTACTATTGAATCTAGAGTTCACTGTGCTTGTGATGTCCATAAGTCTGATACTCCTCCCATTTAGAGATTCTTCAAACTTTTTGGCCTTTGATAGTTCACTTTTCAGTGAAGCTATCTCCTCCCTACAGCATTCTAACTCCTCAGAGAGCTTGAGGTTCTTTGAGTTTAGGATACTATGCTCAGACAATTGATTCCTGAGAGATATTATCTCCTTCTCAGATTTTAATAGGTCTAGGCATAGTGTCTTAAATTCACTTTTGAAATCTTCAGAATGAAAATCAAAAGAATTGATTACCTGATCTTCATCTGGGTGAGTGTCTGAATCTGATTCTGATTCTTCATCAGAGTTTTGTTGTGATGCATTGATAGCCATCATGCAGAACTCCTTTTCATCTGCATCATCCTCATCATCACTGGAACTGGATGATGCTTCAGATTCCTCTTCAGTCTCACTCCAGGTCTCAGCAACAAAGCCCTTCCTTGTATGTTTGTTTTTGCTGAAGGAGGCTTTGTCTGAGTTGTTCTTCTTGTGATCCTTTCCTTTTCTTCTTTCTCTTCTATCTCTCTTGTCCTTATTCTTGTTCTCTGGACAGTCAGGCACAATGTGTCCTGGTTTCCTACAACCAAAGCATATGATTTCTGTAGTGTTGTTTGATTTATCATACCTTGGTTTATCATGACCCTTGTATGGCCTTTTTCTGAAATCTTTTCTGGCCATTTTGTAGAATCTCTTAGCCAGTAGACTTATGAGCTCATCATTTCCTGTGGCTTTATCTTCAGGCTCCTCTTCTGCAGCCCTGAAGGCTATGGTCTTTTCTTTCCTTGTGGCTGGAGAGGCAGCCTTCTGTTCTTCTTCTCTATTTTTAATGAGCAGCTCATAGGATTTGAGCTTGCCCAGGAGAGCTTCAGTGGTAATCTCATTCAGACTTCTGGCATCTTTGATTGGCCAGATTCTTGAATCCCAAGTGCTGGGAAAGCACATCAGGATTTTATCATTTAGTTCAGTTAAAGAGATTTCCTTGTCCAAAGTCTTTAGCTCATTGACAATCAGACTTAGTCTATTGTACATGTCAGCCACTGATTCACCTTCTCCTTTCTTGAAGTTCTCATATTGACTTATCAGATGAGACCTTCTATCCTTTCTTTCATCAGCAGATCCTGAGACAATTTCAGAGAGTTTGTCCCAGGTTTCTTTGGCTGAGTTGCATTCAGCTACCTTTTGAAAAATGTCATCAGACATAGTTTGGGCTAAGATGTTCATAGCCTTAGCATCTGCAATCTTCCACTTCTTTATATCTGCATCTGTTCCAGAAGGAGGTGGAACAGCACTTGTACTTGAGCTTGCTGGTGGAGTTGGACACACTGTCAAAACAGAATTAAAGATATCCTCATCAATAGAATTCATATACAATCTAATCCTTGCCTTCCAGAGTGCAAACTTGGAGAGGTTGCACACTGGTGGTCTGGTGCTTGCATAATCTTTGTTCTGTGCCATGTCTCTAAATGAGTAGATAGATGTATAGAAAGTAATCCTCTACAGAGATTGATCTTATCAGGGATCTTTTGGTTCAGGTGTTAACCAGTATGAGCAACCAACCTGCCTCTGATACCAATTGAAAGTGAGGGTAAGATCTATCTCAACTCTAGAGGGGGGTGAATAGAGTTTACTTAAAATATTTTTGAATTATTAAAGTAGCACAAATTAAAATTCTATTTAAGCTATAGTGTATAGTGCTAACAGAAACTTAAAAACTGAAAGGAAAAGGACACAGCACACAGCAGACAAATCACACAAGCAGAACCAGAAGACACAAGGAAATATAGTGGTTCCCCAAAACTGGGTACATCCACTCTTCTACCACCCTTGGTAGGAATCCACTCAGGACTGAGTTGATCAGGTGTCCTGACACCAATGAGCTTTTGATAAGGTGCTCAAAAACCAAAGCTAGATTTTTTGATAAGGTGTCTTGCCACCACTGAGTTTTGACAAGGCTCTCAGAACCAGACAGAACTTTTGAAGGGAGTTCAAGAACCCTTTTACAGCAGGAAAAGAAAAAGTGAAAGTTGAAGTTGTCTTCTCTGTTCTCAGTCAAATGAGAGAAGCACAAGTGGATTGAAGATGACAAAGCTCCCCCTGAGATGTAGAGAGGTTCAGGCAGAGAAGCTTTGTAGAAGGGTGATAGGTCTTCAGAACTTGATCTCCAGAAAAGAATGGTTTCAGCAGAACAGCTGAAAGATGATGTGTCTGGAAATCTAAGATGAAGATGCAAGAACACTTAGTCAGCTAGAAGATCTAGATGTTGTAGTTTTCTTGTTCTTCAGCTAACAGTATTCTTCTGTGTGTTTTCTCTTCTACTTTTTCTGTCTATAAGCTCTGTGTCTTTTGTTGTTCTTTTTCTGTATATCTAAAGGACCATAGGAATAGAATTGATTTTCTGAATATTCTCCTTGTCCAAAGATGGCCGTTGGTCAGTCATAAATGCTTTCCATAAATGGTCTTGTCTTTTAGAGGAAAGTCCAGCAAACATTCTCTGAATGATACCTTGAAACTTGCTCCAAACGGCTGGGAGATCTTCTGTCATAAATGCTGATAATATTCAAAAACATTCCAAAAGATCAGCAGCATTTGAAATCTTGAAGACGTTGATCTCTCCAAAGAATCGTCGATCTGAGCTCTACGATCGTCGAACTGAGCTCAGAGATGAACTGAGATAAGCAGACAGAAATCGTCGAACTGAGCTCAAAGATCGTCGAACTGAGCTCAGCGACCTGAGAAACAGCTGAAGGAGGCATCGTCGAACTGAGCTAGACGATAGTCGAGGGGAGTTAGACGATTAAGCAAAAGCTAGCTAAAAGCAGATAGTCGATCTGAGCTCGAAGATCGTGGACCGGAGTTCGACGATTTGTTGAAGTTGAGCTCAGAGAGCGTCGAACTGAGTTCGACGATTCGTCGACCAGAGCTCGACGAAGATTGCTTTAGACTTAGCTCTTCATCCTTGATCTTGGAGTGGTCTTGGGGGCAGCTTCAAAACTAAGTTCTAGACCCTAGACTCATTCTAATGTTGACCTTCTCAACTATACAACTAGGTCAACTAGGATCCTAAGACAAGCATAGTGATCCTTACCCAAATTAGTAATAGGGTGTTCCAACATTAGTGATTCCCACTGATTCGTCGAGAATCAGTTAGCCTCTCCCGCCGACTTCCTCCGGGTGACAGTTTTCCAACTGGAATTCTGCCAAGGCAGAATCGACGGGAATCGTGAGTGATTCCTGCCGACTTCGACGAGAATCAGTCTGCATTCCCGCCGATTTCATCCGGCTGACAGTTTTCCAACAGGAATTCTGCCAAGGCAGAATCGACCGGAATCGTGAGTGATTCCCGCCGACTTCGACGGGAATCACCAATGATTCCCGCCGATTTTTCCTTAGGCAATTTTCCTCGTTCGCTGGACCGAACCAAGATGCCTTGCGCTGTTTCGGCCGGGGCTAGGGCTTCTCCTTGTTGGTCACACAATGGTCTTTAGGGTTGGCCTCTTGTATATATATGCGTATTTTGAACCTATACAGAGGCATATTCTCGGAAATCGAAAGCAGCCGACGTCATGCCCTAGCCGATCGCGGAAACCGCCGATCTCCTGTAGCCGCTTGCAAGTTCGTTACTGCCGTTGATCTCAGTGCTTCTCTGATCATATGACGACAGTACCGAGGCGAGCAGAGCATCTCACGTATCTCTCTTGAGATCTCTTGTCTCTTGATTCGTTGAACAAGACTAGTTCTTCATTCCGAATCGGTGGAGTCGATTGATCCGACTGAGATCGTTCGTAGACCTTGCTTGCTTCGTCAAGAAGTTTGGATCTACAAACTATCGCCGCAACAATCACTTATCGCCGCCGATCTTGACAAGATCCTCTCCAAGAGAGAAATCTGGTTGTGGACTCTTCGTAACTTTCAAGAAAGCTTCATCGAACGAAGAAGGACATGGAATCTCCAAAAGATTTGTTTATATTTTTTTTTACATTCAATTTTGGTTTATTGTAAAGGAATTTTAATTCCTAGTAGTAAGGGTTGGGTGCAACCCGTGGTGGTGGAGTTGTGACTCCTTTGTTGGAAGGGTTCCTTCCGTAGTGTGAGGATTGGATTTCAATCCGTTTGGAGAAGTAACCGAGTCGTCCCTTGGTGGGAGATAGGTCGAAGGGGGAAGTGGACGTACCCAAATCGGGGAACCACTATAACTCTTTGTGTGTTTTTTGTGTTGTGTTTGTGAATTTGTGCAGGTAAATTTAATTCCGCAAAAGACTGCACGACACCTATTCCCCCCCATAAGTGGATTTAGTCAACACTAAAAACTTTCAAGTGGTATTAGAGGGAGGTTACTCATCAATAAGGTTAACACCTTGAGTAAGATCTTGTATCTAGTGTTAAGAAGAAAACAAGACTCAAGCATGGAGCTATATACTGATATCTCTCCCCTGAGACTGCCTGCCTGCACCAAAGAATATTACCCACTCTAGAAAATGAGAGTTCTGTTTCATCTGGAAGCCATTGACCCTCGTGCTTTATTCATTATGGAAGAGGGTCCTTTCATTCCCATGAAAGCTTCTAGTTCTGGAAATGATCACCAAATCCCCAAGAGTCCCGCAGAGATGTCTGAAACTTAGCTCTCACTATTCAACTTGGACAAGCTGGTTCGACAGATCATTTCTTATATTTGGTCTGGATCATCTCTTACGAGATTGGATAAGTGTAAGACTGCAAAGTGCATGTGGCAAACTATCTCTGACCTCATGGAGGGAACGAAGACTGCCGGGACTGAATGCCAGCAAGAGGATGAAGCATATGTGGGGGTCCTCGTCTCTGAAGATGAAAGTCAAGAACAACTTCTCAATATCAGGGCACCAGTGTCTCTATCTGAGACTGAAGAAGAGATTGAGGAATGCAGTTGTGATGAAGCTGAAACATCAGTCTCTGCAGACCATAAGTCTAACCCTTATCAGCACAATCAGGATCAGGTATCTTCCTCTTCTTGCTCCCTTCCTCTTGTATCTCCTGAAGACAGGAGAATTTCAGAGGTTGGTCCATTTTTTGATGCAAGGGAAATTGACAGCTTCAATCAAAAGATTAAAACTCTTGATTCCCTTCGTAGAGCCCTTCAGAAGAGCAACTTGCTTGTTGAGGAACAAGCTAAGGAAATTTCTCAGCTGAGGACCATGATGGACCTCCAATTATAATCCATTAAGGTGAAGGACTCAAAGATCTCGGATCTAGAGTTTCATCTAGAGAATGAGAAGAGGATAGTATCTAATTTTTCCAAGATAGATGATATTAAGAGAAAGGTTGAAAATGGGTGGATATCGCGAATTATAAAATCGTGGAGAAATGGGGAAACTGTTTACAGACCCCCCACACCGAGTAGGAGGGGCATTCATCATTCCATCAGGTATGACCATAAGAATAACTATGGTCACTGCAAGAATGATCGACCCTCAAGTGGAAACACCCATAGTGCAAGTGTTGTTATGGCTACCCATGAGAAAATACACATGGCTAATCATGAATCGTTGTATTTACGGCCTCAGCCCCCTCACTCCATGATATTGCTGGAACCAGCTCTCGCAGAACTTCTTCCCACCCTAGGACAAAGGAAAAGGGAGTTGACAAACATATAGCATGCATCACTGGGGCCCCCGGATGTGTCTTTGCTGAAAAGAAAGCACCATCCCCCAGGCCCCATGATACTCACCACATGTTCACCATCAGACCCCCCCTCGAGTCTCGGTGGAAAGGGTAAATCTGAGAGCAGTTCCAGCTTTGCCTCTTTCGGACCTAGGGTTATGACTTACTCCGTTAATAGACCTTGTGAGAAAAGGAGGTACAATATTCATGAGTGTCGGTGCTGTGGCAGAGTGGGTCACTTTGCCATAAATTGTTGGAACAATCCTTCTGTGTCAAGGGTAAGGGTATGTCCACATCCTTTGGCAAGAGACAACCTTCCTGACAAAAATCTTGTAGGAAGGCATGCTGTATTTTTTGCTGACAAGAACCTAGGACCCAATACCTATTGGGTTACTATTATAAGGTATTTTTTTTTGTAGGATAGTCTAAGTATCTATGGACATGATGGGACCTAGACAAGAGATGTTTCAGGCTTGCTATGGAACAAGAAAATAGGATAAGAGATAATGCTAACTACAGTGTCCTACTTGTATATGATACCCGTCGTACTTCAAATAGTGGATCCGAATGATCAACCTAGTAATCCCTGGTATGCGCATTCAGTTTCGAAAATTGAATCGCATTACATTGATATACATATATATATATATAGACATATATGTAGATTTTCTTTCAAGATATATATATACACACCTGAAATGGAAGGACACACAAGCTAATGACCGTATGATCCTTATTTTAGAATCTGATAAATTTTATATATCTTGATAATGTGTGAAAGGGGGTGTCAATTGGTCCGATGAATCTCAAGGGACTTGTACCAGTAGTTGGAACAAAAATTTTTACCCTTTTACTCACCAAGAAATAGACTGTGATTCTTTCTTGTGTTAACCTTCCATCGACTCGGCTTAGCTATTCTGACCTGAAATTATTTTATCCATTATTTAAAAAAGGGGCAAAGTTTCGAATTAGCAGGAATTCCCGTCGCCTTAAAGGTTTAAATGTACAGGAATTCTCGTCGATCATTTTAATCGATCGAAAAGAGCGGAAATCTCCCGACCTTTCACATTCCCGTCGACCCAAGTCGAAACCCTTCAGCTTCCCTGCAAATCATGCGAGAATGAGCCTCCCGTCGCAAGCTTCTCACGAGCCTCCCATCGCAAGCTTCTCTCGTCGCCTCCCATCGAACTTCGTCTCCTGTCAACTCCCGCAATAGCCTACAGTCGTGTCCCGTCAAATCGGCGTTCCCGTAATCGGCATCAGCTCAACATTGGTGTCTCGCAGATCCACTGCCTGCCCTTCATCCCCGACTCAAGATTCTCATCAGCCTAGGGCTACTCACCGCTCACCGCCTGCTTCGCGTCTCCTTCCTTGAACCATCCGTGTGAATGGTAACTTTAGTTGCTTCCTTGAGATTTGATGACTACTTTTAGTCATCGTTTTTAGGGTAATTTAGTAGCCTAAATTCCTAAGTTTATTTATAATTTTGTTTATTTTATGTCTGTTTTGTTTTATTTCTCGTTTAATGTCTTTTATGTTATGATATTATAATTTCTAACTTTATTATGTGTTTTTTCTTATTATTTTATGTTTTGTTATGTTATGTTTAATTTAGTTTTAATGTTTAATATGTTTTTTGTTTATTTTTATGTTTTGTTAATTGTCTTATTTAATGTCTTATTATTGTTATGTTTAGTGTTATTAAATTATATTATATTATGTGATGTTTTATTTGTTATAATTATTATGTTCAATGTTAATAAAAAATATTATGTGTCTAATGTTTGTTTTGATTTATTTGTAGGGTCAAGCCAAAACTCAAGTCCATCCTCTGTTTGATGCAACCATTCAAGACTATATGAAGTCCAACACAAAGCCCATGCAACCCACCACCTTTGCATGGCTTTTCCTCCACACCCGAGCCCACATGGAGAAGCCCACCAAGCAAGCATGCAGCCAACCCGAGCCCTCATAAAGCCCAAAAAAATAGCCCATTTTATCCTTTGCATGGCCGGCCACCCTTCTCATTCATCTCCCCCTCTCTCCTCCTTTATTTCTTTCTCCCCTCTTTATTTCAAATTCATTCCCCTTGCATTTTCTATTTTTATTTCTTTTAAATGACATGCTTGCACCTTCCACTCCTCTCTCCCTTCTTTATTTCTCATTCATCCCACTTTTCCCCTCTTTCATTCTAAGTTAAACCCATCCATCTACCCTCTTTTATATTTCTATTTTCTATTTTTATTTTTTAATAAAATGCATGCATGTAACTCTTTCTCTCTCTCATTCATTAAATATAATGCATGAACCTTCTCCACATACATGGCCGGCCACCCCCTTGGCTTCTCCTCTTCATTTTAATTCTAGATCTTTCTCCCTCTCCTATAAATGGAACCCCTTGCCTCTTGTTTTGAAGGAAGTAGAAGTAGAGTGCTAGTTCAAGAGTGTTACTTTCCTTGTTGTAGTTCCGTTTATTGTAATTTTTCCTTTAGTAGAATACTTTTGTCTTGTTCTTATTTTTTGTACCTTTCCTCTTTTATAAAGCAATGCAAATGAAATCTTTTTCTTTTACCTTCATGGTTTCCCTTTCTATTATGCTTAGCTAATTTTATTTAGTGCCCGATCGCGATGAACTTTGCGATGAAATAACACATCTTTTATTTTATGTTTGCATTTGTATTTTTCTATTTTTGATCCGACATTGAATTATTTCGTATCGACTCCATATTTCTAGTATACGGTAGTAGATTCTGATCTCATATTTGAGTAGCCGAGAGGCTCGTGAATGTGAAAGATCACTCAAGGAAGGAAGGAGTTGAACGCAACCCTAGAGATTGGATGACGTAAATCCTCAAGATTGGAGTGAAATCCAATAGTGCGGGTAATGTGACTTTAGGCCATTTTGACTTGTAAAGAGATTTCGGTCAAAACGTCTATAAGTTAGGGGATTTAATGCTCTAGCGAGATTACTTCCTAATATCGGATCCGTCACGGTCTTAATAGAATTGCAAATGCTAAACTAATTTATTTTGTTATTTTATTTCAAAGTGAATCGTCGATCGAGCACTCTTTCACAATATTTATTTCTTTTTTAATTAAGCTTAGTTCATTTTAATTTTCAAACCCATCAATCGTTCGGTAGGATAATAGAATCAGTGTGAGTAATAGTACTTGCCTGCCCCGAGTTCTTATACGACCTTGATATATTTTTATCACTATATTATAAAACGATAGGTACACTTGCCTATTCAGATTGTAGTCCGTGAGATGATTTTTACGCATCAAGTTTTTGGCGCCGTTGCTGGAGATATTTTTGGCAATGTTATGAAAGAACCGAGTTTATTACTTATACTATATTTTTTTTAAAAAAAAATTTATTTTAATTTTTCTACTTTCTAAAATAAAATATCAAAAAAAAAATTTCATTTACTTTTTAGGTAACAGTTTATTTTATTATTATTATGGAATCATCATCTTTTTGCGCTTTTTGCGGGTCGCTCGACTACTTTTATTCTAAATGTCTTTCGGGAACCCTGCCCTCTATTGATTTCAATTTTTCTGGAGAAGGTCCAAGTGGCAAATTTGACCCTTACTCCAATTTTTATCCAACTTGGGAGATGGGCAACCCGTCTTATTTTTCTTATGATTTTGCCCCGCAAAGCGCCGCGCCTCCAAATTTTAATTCTATCGATAATGAGTATCTTGAATTGCAAACTTCTATTGATAATATTAATTTGAATTTTAAAACCATTATGGATTATTTTTCTCGTGAGGCCGCATCTTTTTCTTTGTCTTCTTCTCCGTCTCCTCCAATTTCATTATGTAATGAGTCACCGGATATCCCAGCTTGTCTTTTTCCTCTCGAGGAGGATAACTATTCGGATATTCTGAATTGTTTCCTTCCTCTTTTCGAAGACACCTCTATGGATATTCTGGCGTGCTTCTTACCCGTTGAGGATGATGAGACGTCTCTTATTTCTCCTTCTGAAGACGTTTGTGATTCCATTTCAATCTCAAATTCAACTGTTCCAAATTTTTCTAGTTTTGGCGAGTCTTTTTCTTCTTCTTCTTTTATTTTAGATAATTTTTCTTTAGTCCTCTCTACCCCTTCTTCTCCCAAAATTTCACAAGTCTCACCTTCTCCTTGTGAAATTTTCGTTGATGAAATTTCTTTTTCTACTTTTTTTTCCTCTTTTTTTTTCTTTTTTTTTTCTTCCTCTTCTTTTGACGACCCCTTCTTTCCCGTTTTACATACGGCGGAGTTCTTTTATAACTCCATCCGTTCACTTTTGGGCATCATTCTCTTGAATATTCCACCGCATGTCGGTGCGATTCTTCAATTTTTCTTTTTTTTTTGATTTACTCCCCTAAGCGCATACTTATGGAGTTACCTCTTCATTTCAGTTTTTATTTTCCATTTAGCTAACAAATAATGTCGGGCTCAGACGACGTTAAACAAAGAGCGGTCTTGGGAGGCACCCCTTGCTTATCCTTTTTGTTCTTTCTTTTTCTTTTTGTTTAGTTTTGTAGGAAAAAAACCCCGAGTGGTTCGTTTGGCTCCATCCTTTCCTCTCTTCCTTAGGCCTTAGCCGGTGTCCAGCTCAAGAATGGGGGAGCGACATCTGCATTTGGCCTTACGAATCCGGGGAAGTCATTTTCTTTTTATTTATTTACTTTATTGCACCCCCGCTTCCCTTTCTACTTTTTTTTTGTTTTTATTTTTCATTGAGGGCAATGAAAGGTGTAAGCATGGGGGAAGGTTTAGTTAGTTTCTTTCTTCCTTTTTCTCTCAAAAATCCAAAAAAAATCTTTTGCTTTCTTAAAATAAAAAAACCCCAAAAAATTATAAAATCAAAAATTCCAAAAAAAAAAGATCATATTTAAAAACCAGAAAAAAAAATGAAAAATGTCAGAAAAATCAAAAAAATAATAAACCTCATGATTAGCTTTTTGTTATTTTCAGAAATTTAGTTTGAGTTTGTTTATAAGCATTCTTTTTATAATTTGCTAATCTTTTATTTTATCATATTTAGTTAAATTTAATATTTTGTGATTTAGTTTTGAGGATAGTCTTATGATTTTAATTTGCTTAGAGTAATTTATTTAGCACTTTTTCTCTTTTATTTTAAATAGTTTAAATTTTGTAGTAATTTTGCTTAACAATTTTGGATTCTAATGATTATTACCTCATGCTTTTAGATTCTTAGCAAATCTCAATCTACTAGTAGTTGCTCTCTAGTATTTTAGTTTATTTTCTAAAATCTTGTTTAACCCCTTATCCTTACCCAATTCTCTTTTTCTTTCTTTTATTGTTAGATCATATGTCATGGGAATAAGGAGATGTTAGTTCCTTATTCTCTTGTACACATATGCAACTTAGATGAAGAGAGGAATTAAAAGTTCATATATGTCGGGGAAGTGATAGGATGTTAGTCTATCATTTTCTGGTATTACATATATATTATTTAAAAAACAAAATTGTGTCGGGTGTGAAGAAAAAAAAATGATGATCACCTCCAATCAAAGACCTCTTCATGATGATTTCCTCCCTGAACCCCTTAGCCAATATTATTTTCTTAGTTTTAAAATTAAAATATTGGGAGAGCATAAGTAGTAGGTTGCAATTTTTCCTTAAGTTTCTTTTAAGTTATGGTTTTTATAATTTTTTTCCAACCTTGTTTGCATTTTACTCAATTTTGAGTGCTAGTTAATTTATTAGAAAATTTTTGGCTAAATATTTCTCTCTTTTTACTTTAATTTCATAATTTAGGACTTAATTCGTAAATCCCTAAATTTTATTTTTGGCTAGATTTTGGTGTAAATAAATTTTTAGTTTAATTGAAAATTTTATAATTATCTTATAAATATTTCTCTTACTTTTGCTCTGGAATAGAAAAAGCCTAAGCATGGGAGAATATGATGAATACTTTTATTCATCATTTTTGGGGTAATTTAGTAGCCTAAATTCCTAAGTTTATTTATAATTTTATTTATTTTATGTCTGTTTTATTTTATTTCTCGTTTAATATATTTTATGTTATGATATTATAATTTCTAACTTTATTATGTGTTTTGTTCTTATTATTTTATGTTTTGGTATGTTATGTTTTGTTTAGTTTTAATGTTTAATATGATTTTTGTTTATTTTTATGTTTTGTTAATTGTCTAATTTAATGTCTTATTATTGTTATGTTTAGTGTTATTAAATTATATTATATTATGTGATGTTTTATTTGTTATAATTATTATGTTCAATGTTAATAAATAATATTATGTGTCTAATGTTTGTTTTGATTTCTTTGTAGGGTCAAGCCCAAGCTCAAGTCCATCCTCTGTTTGATGCAACCATTCAAGACTACATGAAGTCCAACACAAAGCCCATGCAACCCGCAACCTTTGCATGGCTTTTCCTCCACACTCGAGCCCACATGGAGCAGCCCACCAAGCAAGCATGCAGCGAACCCAAGCCCTCGTAAAGCCCACAAAAAATAGCCCATTTTATCCCTTGCTTGGTCAACCACCCTCCTCATTTATCTCCCCCTCTCTCCTCTTTTATTTCTTTCTCCCCT
This sequence comes from Platanthera zijinensis, assembly GCA_039513925.1. NCBI lineage: Eukaryota > Viridiplantae > Streptophyta > Magnoliopsida > Asparagales > Orchidaceae > Platanthera > Platanthera zijinensis. The sequence continues at coordinate 98,700,807 of CM077086.1, forward strand.
CTTTATTTCATATTCATTCCTCTTGCATTTTCTATTTTTATTTCTTTTAAATTACATGCTTGCACCTTCCACTCCTCTCTCCCTTCTTATTTCTCATTCATCCCTCTTTTCCCCTCGTTCATTCTCATTTAAACCCATCCATCTCCCCTCTTTTATATTTCTATTTTCTATTTTTATTTTTTAATAAAATGCATGCATGTAACTCTTTCTCTCTCTCATTCATTAAATATCATGCATGAACATTCTCCACATACATGGTCGGCCACCCCCTTGGATTCTCCTCTTCATTTTCATTCTAGATCTTTCTCCCGCTCCTATAATAGGAACCCCTTGCCTCTTGTTTTGAAGGAAGTAGAAGTAGAGTGCAAGTTCAAGAGTGTTTCTTTCCTTATTGTAGTTCCTTTTATTGTAATTTTTCCTTTAGTAGAATACTTTTGTCTTGTTCTTATTTTTTGTACCTTTCCTCTTTTATGCAATGCAAATGAAATCTTTTTCTTTTACTTTCATTGTTTCCCTTTCTATTGTGCTTAGCTAATTTTATTTTGTGCCCGATCGCGATTAAATTTGCGATGAAATAACGCATCTTTTATTTTATGTTTGCATTTGTATTTTTCTATTTTTGATCCGACCTTGAATTATTTCGTATCAACTCTGTATTTCTAGTATACGGTAGTAGATTCCGATCTCATATTTGAGTAGCCGAGAGGCTCATGAATGTGAAAGATCACTCAAGGAAGGAAGGAGTTGAACGCAACCCTAGAGATAAGAAGACTTAAATCCTCCAGATTAGAGTCAAATCCAATAGTGCGGGTCACTTCGGTAATATAACTTTACGCCATTTTGACTAGTAAAGAGATTTCGGTCAAAATGTCTATAAGTTAGGGGATTTAATGCTCTAGTGAGAATACTTCCTAATATCGGATCCGTCACGGTCTTAATAGAATTGCAAATGCTAAACTAATTTATTTCATTATTTTATTTCAAAGTGAATCGTCGATCGGGCACTCTTTTGCAATAGTTTATTTCTCTTTTAACAAAGTTTAGTTTATTTTATTTTCAAAACTGATCAATCGTTCGGTAGGATAATAGAATCGTTGTGAGTAATAGGACTTGCCTGCCCCGAGTTTTTATATGACCTTGATTTATTTATATCACTATACTATAAAACGATAGGTAAACTTGCCTATTCGGATTGTAGTCTGTGAGACGATTTTCACGCATCAAGTTTTTTTTAAAATTTTTTAAACTTTTAATTTTTTTAATTTTTTTAAATTTATTTTTAAATTTATTTTTTTTAATTTTTAATTTTTATTATTTATTTTTAAATTTTTTAAAATTTTAAATTAATTGAATTTTATTTTTATTTTATTTTTTTTAATTTTAAATTTTTTAATTTAATTTTTTAATTAATTTTAAATATATTTTTTTTTAAAGAAAAAGATTTCATTTGCATTGCTTAATAAACGAGGAAAGGTACAAAAAATAAAAACAAGACAAAAGTATTCTACTAAAGGAAAAATTACAATAAAAGGAACTATAATAAGGAAAGAAACACTCTTGAACTAACACTCTACTTCTACTTCCTTCAAAACAAGAGGCAAGGGGTTCCTTTTATAGGAGAGGGAGAAAGATCTAGAATGAAAATGAAGATGAGAAGCCAAGGGGGTGGCCGGCCATGTATGTGGAGAAGGTTCATGCATGATATTTAATGAATGAGAGAGAGAAAGAGTTACATGCATGCATTTTATTAAAAAAAAATAGAAAATAGAAATATAAAAGAGGGGAGATGGATGGGTTTAAATGACAATGAAAGAGGGGAAAAGAGGGATGAATGAGAAATAAATAAGGGAGAGAGGAGTGGAAGGTGCAAGCATGTAATTTAAAAGAAATAAAAATCGAAAATGCAAGGGGAATGAATATGAAATAAAGAGGGCAGAAAGAAATAAAAGAGGAGAGAGGGGGAGATGAATGAGGAGGGTGGCCGGCCATGCAAGGGATAAAATGGGCTATTTTTTTGTGGGCTTTATGTGGGCTCAGGTTGCTTCTTTATGTGGAGTGGTCGGGCTGCTCTTGATGAGAAGGGTTGCTCCATAGGCTTGAATGCATGTAGGGGCTTGGGTAGGGCTGCACCATCATGTACTCGGGTTGGCTTGCATGGAGGGTTGGACTTGTGCTTGGGCTGCACCTGCAAGCAAATAAAACAAAACAAAATAATATTAGTCAATATAACATAACATGGATAAACATAAAACATAGAACATAAAATAATAAAAGTGAGAAAACATGAAAACATATAAATAAAACTATGAATTTATAACAAAACATAAGAATAAAATAATAACCTAATAAGCATGAAAATACACAAAACTATGATAAAATCTAAGAATTATGAATACTAAACTACCCCAAAAGGGATGACTAAAATTAGTCATCAAACTCCCCCATGCTTAGGCTTTTGTTATTCCAGAGCAAAAGTATGAGAAATATTTATAAGACAATAATAAAATTTTCAATTAAACTAAAAATTTATTTACACCAAAATCTAGCCGAAAATAAAATTTAGGGATTTACGAATTAAGTCCTAAATTATGAAATTAAAGTGAAAAGAGAGAAATATTTAGCAAAAAATTCTCTAATAAATTAAGTAGCACTCAAAATTGAGTAAAGTGCAAACAAGGTTTGAATGAAATTATAAAAACCATAACTTGAAAGAAACTTAAGGAAAAAATGCAACCTACTACTTATGCTCTCCCAATATTTTAATTTAAAATCTAAGACAATAATATTGGCTACGGGATTTAGGGAGGAAATCATCATGAAGAGGTCTTTGATTAAAGGTGATCATCATTATTTTTTTTCTTCACACCCCACACAAATTTTTTTTATAAAATATATATGTAATACCAGAAAATGATAGACTAACATCCTATCACTTCCCACGACATATATGAACTTTTAATTCCTCTCTTCATCAGCGTTGCATATGTGTACCAGAGAATAATGAACTAACTTCTCCTTATTCCCATGACATATGATCTAACATTAAAAGGAAAAAAGGAGAATTGGGTAAGGATATGGGGTTAAACAAGATTTTAGAAAATAAACTAAAATACTAGAGAGCAACTACTAGTAGATTGAGATTTCCTAAGAATCTAAAGTATGAGGTAATAATCATTAGAATCCAAAATTATTAAGCAAAATTACTACAAAATTGATACTATTTAAAATAAAAGAGAAAAAGTGCTAAATAAAATACTCTAAGCAAATTAAAATAATAAGATTATCCTCAAAACTAAATCACTAAATATTAAATTTAACTAAATATGATGAAATAAAAGATTAACAAATAATAAAAAGAATGCTTATAAACAAAATCAAACTAAATTTCTGAAAATAACAAAAAGCTAAGCATGAGGTTTATTATATTTTTGGATTTTTCTCTAAGATTTTTCATTTTTTTTGGGTTTTGAAATATGATCTTTTTTTTTTTGAATTTTTGAATTTTCTAATTTTTTTTGGTTTTTGATAAGGCAAAATAAAAGCAATACTAAAGAAACTTAATAAAACTATACTAATCTTTTTTTGTAGAAATTTAAAACATTTTTTTTAGAAAAGAAAGAAAAAAGAAATAAAATGACTAAACCCTCCCCCATGCTTGAATTTTGCATTGTCCTCAATGAAAAATAAAAACAAGAAAGAAGAAGGAAGAAGAAAGGGGAGGGGGATGCAATAAAGTAAATAAATAAGAAAACGACTTCCCCGGATTCGTAAGGCCGAATGCATATGTTGCTCCCCCATGCTTGAGTTGGAAACCAGCTCAGGCCTAAGGAAGAGAGGAAAGGATGGAGCCAAACGAACCGCTGGGGGTTTTATTCCTGCAAAACAAAATAAGCAAACAAAAAAGAAAAAGAAAAAAGAGGATAAGCAAGGGGTGCCTCCCAAGAGCACTCTTTGTTTTAAATCGTCTGAGCCCGACGTTATTATTTAGCTAAATGGAAAATAAAAACTGAAATGAAGAGGTAACTCCCTAAGTATTCACTTATGGGAGTAAAACAAAAAATTGAAAAATTGAAAAATCACACCGACATGTAGTGGAATCTTCAAGGGAATGATGCCCGAAATTGAACAGACGGAGTTATAGAAGAACTCCGCCGTATGTAAAATGGGAAAGAAGGGGTTGTCAAAAGAAGAAGAAAAAAAAAGAAGAAGAAATAGAAAGAGAAATAAAAGAAATAGAAGAAGAAATTTCATCAACGAAAATTTCACAAGGAGAAGGAGAGACTTGTGAAATTTCAGGAGAAGGAGTAGAGAGGACAAAAGAAGAATTATCTAAAATAAAAGAAAAAGAAGAAAAAGACTCGCTAAAACTAGAAAAATTTTGAACAGTTGAATTTGAGATTGAAATGGAATCACAAACGTCTTTAGAAGGAGAAATAAGAGATGTCTCATCATCCTCAACGGATAAGAAGCACGCCGGAATATCCATAGAGGTGTCTTCCAAAAGAGGAAGGAAACAATTCGGAATATCCGAATAGTTATCCTCCTCGAGAGGAAAAAGACAAGACGGGATATCCGGTGATTCATTACATAATGAAATTGGAGGAGACGGAGAAGAAGACTAAGAAAAAGATGCGGCCTCACGAGAAAAATAATCCATAATGGTTTTGAAATGCGAATGAATATTATCAATAGAAGTTTGCAATTCAAGATACTCATTATCGATAGAATAAAAATTTGGAGGCGCGACGCTTTGTGGGGAAAAATCATAAGAAAAATAAGACGGGTTCCCCATCTCCCAAGTAGGATAAAAATTGGAGTAATGGTCAAATTTTCCACTTTGACCTTCTCAAGAAAAATTGAAATCAAAAGAGGGTAGGGTTCCCGTAAGACATTCAGAATAAAAGTGGTCGGGCGACCAAAAAAAGTGATAAATGTTGATGATTCCATAATAATAAAAAAATAAATTGTTACCAAAAAGAAAAAGAAATTTTTTTTGATATTTTTTTTTAGAAAGTAGAAAAATTAAAATAAATATTTTTTTTAAAAAAAAATAGTAGAAGTAATAAACTCGGTGCTTTCGTAACATTTCCAAAAATATCCCCGGCAACGGCGCCAAAAACTTGATGCGTAAAAATCATCTCATGGACTACAATCCGAATAGGCAAGTGTACCTATCGTTTTATAATATAGTGATAAAAATATATCAAGGTCGTATAAAAACTTGGGGCAGGCAAGTACTATTACTCACAACGATTCTATTATCCTACCGAACGATTGATGGGTTTGAAAATTTAAATGAACTAAGCTTAATTAAAAGAGAAATAAATATTGCGAAAGAGTGCTCGATCGACGATTAACTTTTAAATAAAATAACGAAATAAATTATTTTAGCATTTGCAATTCTATTAAGACTGTTACGGATCTGATATTAAGAAGTAATCTCGCTAGGGCATTGAATCCCCTAACTTATATTCGTTTTGACCGAAATCTCTTTACAAGTCAAAATGGCCTAAAGTCACATTACCGAAGTGACCCGCACTCTTGGATTTGACTCCAATCCAGAGGATTTACGTCATCTTATCTCTAGGGTTGCGTTCAACTCCTTTCTTCATTGAGTGATCTTTCACATTCACGAGCCTCTCGGCTAATCAAATATGAGATCAGAATCTACTACCGTATACTAGAAATACAGAGTCGATACGAAATAATTCAAGGTCGGATCAAAAATAGAAAAATACAAATGCAAACATAAAATAAAAGATGCGTTATTTCATCGTAAAGTTCTTCATGATCGGGCACAAAATAAAATTAGCTAAGCATAATAGAACGGGAAACCATGAAAGTAAAACAAAAACTTGATGCGTAAAAATCGTCTCACGGACTACAATCCGAATATGCAAGTGTACCTATCGTTTTATAGTATAGTGATATAAATAAATCAAGGTCGTATAAAAACTCAGGGCAGACAAGTACTATTACTCACAACGATTCTATTATCCTAACAAACGATTGATAAGTTTTGAAAATAAAATAAACTAAACTTAATTAAAAGAGAAATAAACTATTGCAAACGAGTGCTCGATCGACGATTCACTTTTAAATAAAAAAATGAAATAAATTAGTTTAACATTTGCAATTCTATTAAGACCGTGACGGATCAGATATTAGGAAGTAATCTCGCTAGAGCATTAAATCCCCTGACTTATAGACGTTTTGACCGAAATCTCTTTCAAGTAAAAAAGGCCTAAAGTCGCAGGATTTAATGCTCTAGCGAGATTACTTCTTAATATCAGATCCGTCATGGTCTTAATAGAATTGCAAATGTTTAAATAAATTTTTTTTTATTTCAAAGTGAATCGTCAATCGAGCACTCGTTTGAAATAGTTTATTTCTCTTTTAATTAAGTTTAGTTTATTTTATTTTCAAAACTCATCAATCGTTCGGTAGGATAATAGAATCGTTGAGAGTTATAGTACTAGCCTCTTCCGAGTTTTTATACGACCTTGATTTATTTATATCACTATACTATAAAATGATAGGTAAACTTGCCTATTCGGATTGTAGTCCGTGAGACGATTTTTTAGAAAAAATATTTAGTTTAATTTTTCTACTTTCTATAAATTATATTTTTCTCTTTGGTAACAGTTTATTTTTTTTTAATGGAATCATCATATTTTTGTTCTTTTTGCGGGTCGCCCAACCACTTTTATTCTGAATGTCTTTCGGGAACCCCTCCCTCTTTTGATTTAAATTTTTTTGGGGAAGGTCAAAATGGCCAATTTGACCCTTACTCCAATTTTTATCCTACTTGGGAGATGGGGAACCCGTCTTATTTTTCTTATGATTTTGCCCCGCAAAGCGCCGCGCCTCCAAATTTTAATTTTAATTCTATCAATAATGGGTATTTTGAATTGCAAACATCTCTTGATAATATTGATTCGCATTTAAAAACCATTCTCGATTATTTTTCTCGTGAGGCCTCTTCATTTTCTTCGTCTCCTCAAATTTTTTCATTTAATGAGTCACCAGATATCCCAGCTTGTCTTTTTCCTCTCGAGGAGGATAACTATTCAGATATTTCAGATTGTTTCCTTTCTCTTTTGGAAGACACCTCTATAGATATTCCGGCATGCTTCTTGCCCGTTGAGGATGACGAGACGTCTCCTATTTCTCCTTCTGAAGACGTTTGTGATTCCATTTCGCTTCAATTTTTAACTGTTCAAAATTTTTCTAATTTTAGCGAGTCTTTTTCTTCTTCTTTTATTTTAGATGATTCTCCTTTAGTTCTCTCTACCCCTTCTTCTCTCGAAATTTCACAAGATTCCCCTTCTCCTTGTGAAATTTCCGTTGATGAAATTTCTTTTTCTACTTCTTTTATTCCTCTATCTATTTCTTCTTCTTTTTTTTCTTCTTCTTTTGACGACCCTTTCTTTTCCATTTTTCATACGGCGGAGTTCTTCTATAACTCCGTTAGTTCATTTTTGGGCATCATTGCCTTGAAGATTCCACCGCATGTCGGTGCGCTTCTTCAATCTTTTTTTTTGAATTACTCTCCTAAGCGCATACTTAGGGAGTTACCTCTTCACTTTAGTTTTTTTTCCATTTAGCTAACCAATAATGTCGGGCTCAGAAGACGTTAAACAAAGAGCGCTCTTGGGAGGCACCCCTTGCTTAATATTTTTGTTCTTTCTTTTGTTTTTGTTTTGTTGTGCAGGAATAATGCCCCCGACGGTTCGTTTGACTCCATCCTTTCCTCTCTTCCTTAGGACTGAGCCGGTGTCCAGCTCAAGCATGGGGGAGCGAAATCAACTTTCGGCTTCACGACTCTAGGGAAGTCATTTTTTTTAAGTATTTACTTTATTGCACCCCACTTCTTTTCTTCTTTTCTTTTTTCTTTCCTCATACTTACTATTCAACATTGGGGTCAATGTTGAACTTTAAGCATGAGGGAGTGTTTTCCCTTTCTTTTTAAGTCTTTCAAAAAAAAATACAAAGATTGAAAAAAAACCAAAAACAAATTATTTTTTTATTATAGTACTATCTTTTTCTTTAGCTTTATCTAAAATCAAAAAAAATTGAAAGTGAAAAACCAAAAAAATTAGAAAAATCAAAAATTCCAAAAAAAGATCATATTTCAAAAACCCAAAAAAAGAAATATGTCAAAAAATTTAATAAATAATAAACCTCATGCTTAGCTTTTTGTTATTTTAAGAAATTTAGTTTGAGTTTGTTTATAAGCATTTTTTATATGCTTTGTTTTATTTCATCATATTTAGTTAAATCTAATATTTAGTGATTTAGTTTTGAGGATAATCTTATGATTTTAATTTACTTAGAGTAATTTATTTAGCACTTTTTCTCTTTTATTTTAAATAGTATCAATTTTGTAGAAATTTTGCTTAACAGTTTTGGATTCTAATGATTTTTACCTCATGCTTTTAGATTCTTAGGAAATCTCAATCTACTAGTAGTTGCTCTCTAGTATTTTAGTTTATTTTCTAAAATCTTGTTTAACCCCTTATCCTTACCCAATTCTCTTTTTCTTTCTTTTATTGTTAGATCATATGCCATGGGAATAAGGAGATGTTAGTTCCTTATTCTCTGGTACACATATGCAACCCTGATGAAGAGAGGAATTAAAAGTTCATATATGTTGGGGGAAGTGATAGGATGTTAGTCTATCATTTTCTGGTATTACATATATTATTTTAAAAAAAATGTGTGTGGGGTGTGAAAAAAAATAATGATGATCACATCCAATCAAAGACCTCTTCATGTTAATTTCCTCCCCAAACCCCTTAGCCAATATTATTGTCTTAGTCTTTAAATTTAAATATTAGGAGAGAATAAGTAGTAGGTTGGAATTTTTCCTTAAGTTTCTTTCAAGTTATGGTTTTTATAATTTCAATATAACTTTGTTTGCACTTTACTCAATTTTGAGTGCTAGTTAATTTATTAGAGAATTTTTGGCTAAATATTTCTCTCTTTTCACTTTTATTTCATAATTTAGGACTTCATTCATGAATCCCTAAATTTTTATTTTTGGCTAGATTTTTGTGTAAATAAATTTTTAGTTTAATTAAAAATTTTAAAATTTTATAAATATTTCACATACTTTTGCTCTGGAATAGCAAAAGCCTAAGCATGGGGGAGTTTGATGACTACTTTTAGTCATCGTTTTTTGGGTAATTTTGTAGCCTAAATGCCTAAGTTTATTTATATTTTATGCTTGTTATTTCATGTTTTAATGTCTTTTTATAATATATTAATTCCTAGTTTAAGTATATGTTATAAGTATTTTTTATTCTTGTTATGTTTTATTTCTTTTTTAAAAGTCTTTTATGTTATAATAATCTCTAGTTTTCTTTATGTTTTATTTTATGTTATGTTATTTTGTCTTGTAATGTTTAATTTAATATATAATTATTTTTGTTATGTTATGTTTGTTATATTATGTTATGTTTAGTAATTATAATTAATGTTATGTTTTAATTTTAACGTTTTTATGTTTTTATATTATGTTGTTTAAATTTTGTTATTTTATGTTGATTCATTTCATAACTAATCCATGTTTATTTTGTCTCTTTCTTGTAGGTTCAAGCCCCCACCATGATGCTACCCGAGCTCCTCCTCTTGGCCAACTCAACCTCACATGGTGCAGCCCATATGCTACACGAGCCCTCCATGAAGACCAACCCGAGCCCCTACATCAACTACAAAGCCCACACTATATAGCCCATTAATCCAATATGGCCGGCCACCTCACTCTCCCTCCACATTAATTTCTCCATGCATGCACCTTTCCAATTAATGCATGGCCGGCCCCCTCCCTCTCTCCCCTTTTATTGTTTTCTTCTTCTCTTTATTCCACATTCATCCCCCTTTTATTTTCCATATTTTCAATTTTTATTTCCCTAAATGAAATACATTGAACCTCCCATTTTCTCTCTCCCACATTAAGACATTCATGCATTTTCTCCACCACACATGGCCTGCCACCCCCTTGTCTCCCCTCATTCTAGAACCTTCTCCCTCTCCTATAAAAGGAGCCCCTTGCCTCTTATTTTGTTAAGTAGTTTTAGTAAGAAGTAGTTTTTGGTAGAGAGTGCTAGTTCAAGAGTTCTATTTCTTTTCTTTTTTTCCCTTGTTCAAGTTCTCTTTTAATGTTGTAATTTTCTTCATAACATAGTCTTGTCTTTTTAATATTGTGTACTCTTTTACTTTTATCAAGCAATGAAAATGATCCCTCTTTATCTTATTTTGGTTTCCTTTCTTACTATGCGTAGCTAACTTTGTTTTGTGCCCGATCGCGATAAGCTTTGCGATGAAATAATGCACCTTTTATTTTATGGTTGCATTTGTAATTTCTTATTTTTGATCCTTCCTTAATTTATTTTGTATCGACTCCGTATTGCTAGTATACGGTAGTAGATTCCGAACTCATATTTGAGTTGTCGAGAGGCTCGTGAATATGAAAGATCACTCAAAGAAGGAAGGAGGTTAACGCAATCCTAGAGATAGGATGACGGGATCTGAGTCAAATCCAATAGTACGGGTCACTTCGGTAATGCGACTTTAGGCAATTTTTACTTGTAAAGAGATTTCGGTCAAAACGTCTATAAGTTAGGGGATTTAATGCTCTATCGAGATTACATCCTAATATCGGATCCGTCACGGTTTTAATAGAATTGCAAATGTTAAACTAATTTATTTTGTTATTTTATTTCAAAAGTGAATCGTTGATCGAGCACTCTTTCGCAATATTTCATTTCTCTTTAATTAAGCTTAGTTCATTTTAATTTTCAAACTCATCAATCGTTCGGTAGGATAATAGAGTCATTGTGAGTAATAGTACTTGCCAGCCCCGAGTTTTTATACGACCTTGATTTATTTATATCACTATACTATAAAACTATAGGTACACTTGCCAATTCGAATTGTAGTCCGTGAGACGATTTCTACCATCAAGTTTTTAGCGCCGCCGTGTGAAAGGTAACTTCACCGCCTGCTTCGCATCTCCTTCCTTGCATCCTCCGTGTGAAAGGTAACTTCAATTGCTTCCTTGAGATTCTCCATTTTCAAGGATCATCCCTCCCTCTAGTTCAGTTCCTACAAACTCTAGATTTTGATAGAGTTAACTCCTTGGGTTTAACTCGTTTAGGTCCATAATGGCTCCTCGAACAACGGTCGGGCTCCTCACTGGAAGTGAGTTGGTAAGGAATGGCTTTGCCCATGCTTTAGATGAATTCAAAAACATCATCTTGATGCTGGAACAAGCCGGGCTCTCCTTCATTCTCGAGCACCTGTGCAAGGTTCTAGACAAGGAAGTTCTTGAGTTTTTCGCAAACTCCAAGCTGCATCACGAGGACACACTGATAAAGAGTAAGATAGCAGGTATAATGATAAAGATGACGGCTGCAAAACTGTCACATCATCTCCAGCTCTGCTGCTTTGAACAAGAGGACTATTTATATGAAGATTATCGTACGAGGACACAGCTTTTCTGTGGATTGGCTCGAGGGACAAGGGCTATTAAACGCAAGGACATGAACGAAGAAGGAAAGCTTCTCTCAGATATCATAGGGAAGGTTCTGCTTTGCAAGCTTGGGTCGCATGATGACATCTCAGGGGATATGTTTAAGATCCTGATCGTCATAGTGTATAGAAAGAAATTGAACTGGGGGGCCATTTTATTTGAGAAAAAAAAGATACTCTACGTACTCCTAACTTCGGTACAATCATCAGTCTCTCCCTGAATCAAGTGGATGGAGATAGATTTGATATGACTAAGGGAGTTCCCCTTCACTACCTAAAGAAGATGGACTCCAGCATCTTTGATAGGTGGGAAAGAAGAATTGTCTAAGGGGGTGCGTCTGGAACACGTGTTTATGAAGAAGACAGAGCACCGGAGTTCACAAATCCTTCGGATGAGCCCATTGAAGTTCCGGATCTGCTGAATGCAGGAACTGAGGGGGAGTCATTACCAAGTCCTTCTACTGCTATCAGGATGGAAGCCTCAGTCTCAAATCAAGTAGACGTTGTTACTGATATTACCCGTATCACTAAGGAGGCAGTGGAAACTCTCGCTTCTGATCAGACTGATGAGGAGGAAGAAGAGGATGATGTGGAGAATGTTGCTTCTAGTGAGAATGATGTGGTTTCACTAAACACCATGTTGCTGAGGAACTTGATGATGAGCAAGCTGGAAAGGATATGGCCATGAGGGAGATTGAGGTTGAACTCCCTTCTGAGGAACAAATTCAGGCATGGGTTCCTGATGTGACTGACGCAACAGTTGAGGTGGAGACCTCCCGACCTCAGGAAAAACATGATACTATGCTGAAGGGGGTGATGAGTATACATGGAAACTTGGCAGATGCTTCCTCTATCCCTCCACAGGAGACTGTAAATTTATCGAGCTCCACAAATGAATCTGAAGAGGAGAATCCTGACTCATAGAGTCCTATCCCCCCAGAGAATGACCTGGCTATACATCAGGATCATCCGTTAGGACCTAGTCTAGCAAATCACACTCTAAATATCATTCAAGGTATAGTAGATGATGTGAAGATCTCCTTTAAATGATCTCACAACCGAGTACTCAAACGAATTAAGCAATAAGAGGATCTGATGCAAAAGAATATTGTGGAGATAAATCACAAGCTGGATAAGATGGAACAAAGATTTGAAGCTAAGTATGGTGAGGCCGACACTACCGAAAATCTTCTGATGCAAGGGCTAAAGAAAAATACAGCTGACTTGGCCGTGGTAAATCAAAATGCTCATGTTATGGCCAACAACATCAAATTGTTCGATGCCAACATGGTCACCCTGACCACGAATAAGAATACCTTGCTGGCTGATTTCACTCAAAATGTAAAGCATATAGATGAGTCACTGCACTCTTATGAAAACTCAATTGCCCTAGAAGACAAAATAAGGGATAAGGAATATGCAGCTAAGATGGCAAAGTTAGAGCAAATCATGGTCGAGAACTTTAAACAATCAAACGAATATGTATTTGAAAGCTGTCACTGGCTAGCTCAGCAAGCTTCAGGTATACATATTCCTGTTAATCCTACTGATGATGTTACTACTGCTGCTTATGAGGTTGCTATTGATGAGGAATTTCCCGTAAGTGAAGCTGATGCCAGAAAGGGTACTAATGCCGCTGCCAAAGCTGCTCACAGTACAATGTTTGATCAAGAAGCGATTGTGAAAGGGAAAAGAAAGCTTCAAGAAGAAACTTCTCAAGACAATCTAGCTGAGAGGAAGTCTAGAAGGAAGGAAAGTCAAGTCAAGAACGAACGGTGGAGTCCCGTGTCTAGGAGCATTATACTTGATAAATTCATGCTACAATAGCGGGGAGAGCTGAACAGAAATGAAGTATATAGTCAGTATGAATGGGAAAGGCATACAGAATATGGGGCTAAAAGAAACATATTCTTCAGGTCAAACACAGTTGAGAACAAAGCTCCTCCCCCCAGGTACTATCCAAAGCCTAAGGAATATTTTGAAAGGCAAAGCAAGAAGTTCCTTGCTAAACAACTAAGAGATGCCGAGGCAAAGGAGGGATAGACTTGAAATCTAATCTTTTTATTTTCTATATGCATGCACGTCTATTCTTGTAATTATAAATGAACAACACTTTGGATATATATATATATATGATCATATGCTGATTTAATTTTTGTTGTGAATGCGTGAAATTTTATTATTCTGATTTCTTGTCTCGCATACCTTTATATATATCTTTTTGGTTGGTGTAATTCATCTTAGCTAGTAGGATTTTGGCTTCTTCAAATAGGGGGAGATTGTTGGATATTTTAGCCACAATTAACTGGATTTGAAGAAGACTCCAGTCAAGCTATGATGGATTCACAATGTATTTGACGATCTTCTATCAAGTTGTGCTTGTAGCTATTCCATGCTAAGTACACACCAATGTCAGGGTGCAATGGGTCAATATACACGGGTCTATGCAACGTAATTCCTCGTTGAGTAGATCAGTGTTTTGACTCACGTGTGCTCTCTCTATTGGAGTGTACTTATTTTCAAGTACAGAGTTAAGGTAGATCAAGAGCAGAAGAAGGAGCAAAGATGGGTCAAAGACCAAGTCTTCAAAGGAAGGAAGAGAAAAATATTCTACGTCAAAATTGATGGGAATCACTAAGTCATTCCCGCCGACTTCGACGGGAGTCACTTGTGATTCTCGCCGACTTCGATGGGAATAGTTAGTGATTCCCGCCGATTTGTCGAGAATCAGTTAGCCTCTCCCGTGGACTTCCTCCGGGTGACAGTTTTCCAACAGGAATTTTTCCAAGGCAGAATCGACGGGAATCGTGAGTGATTCCCGCCGACTTCGACGAGAATCAGTCTGGATTTCCGCCGATTTCTTCCGGCTGACAATTTTCCAACAGGAAATTTGCAAAGGCACAATCGACGGGAATCATGAATGATTCCCGCTGACTTCGACGAGAATCACAAACGATTCCCGCCGATTTTGCCTTAGGCAATTTTCCTCGTTCGCTGGACCGAACCAAGATGCCTTGCACTGTTTCGGCCGGGGCTAGGGCTTCTCCTTGTGGGTACCAGAATGGTTTTTAGGGTTGGCCTCTGGTATATATATATGCTTATTTTGAACCTCTACAGATACATATTCTCGGAAATGAAAAGCAGCCGACGTCGTGCCCTAGCCGATGGCGGAAACCGTCGATCGCCTTGAGCCGCTCGCAAGTTCATCGCCGCCGTTGATCTCAGTGCTTCTCTGATCTTCCGACGACAGTACCGAGTCGAGCAGAGCATCTCACGTATCTCTATTGAGATCTCTTTTCTCTCGATTTGTTGAACAAGACTAGTTCTTCATTCCGAATCAGTGGAGACGATTGATCCGACTGTGATCGTTTGTAGACCTTGCTTTCTTCGTCAAGAAGTTTGGATTTACAAAGTATCGCCGCCGCAATCACTTGCCACCTCCGATCTTTACCAGATCCTCTCCAAGAGATAAATCCGGTTGTGGACTCTTCGTAACTTTCAAGAAAGCTTCATCGAACGAAGAAGGAAATCGGAATCTCCAAAAGCTTTGTTTGTATTTTCTTTTACATTCAATTTTGGTTTGTTGTAAAGGAATTTTAATTCCTAGTTGTTAGGGTTGGGTGCAACCCGTGGTGGTGGAGTTGTGACTCCTTTTTTTGAAGGGTTCCTTCCGTAGTGTGAGGATTGGATTTCAATCCATTTTGAGAAGTGACCGAGTCATCCATTGGTGGGAGATAGGTCGAAGGGGGAAAGTGGACGTACCCAAATTGGGGAACCACTATAACTCTTTGTGTGCTTTCTGTGCTGTGTTTGTTAATTTGTGCAGGTAAATTTAATTCCGCAAAAGACTGCACGACACCTATTCCCCTCCCCCATAGGTGGATTTAGTCGACACTAGAGACTTTCGAGTTTACAAGTGGATTCCTTTTGAAAACTGCACATTCATGAGTTGTCTTGAAAATTTTTATTATGTGACTTCCTAACCTTGGGTTTGGATGATACTTAGTCAAGCTATGTTTAAGGACTATAACAAGCCCTAGAGATTTTTAATATTAATTTTAGATCATTATATGGGGTACTTCATTCATAACCGAACAAGTTACATCTTCTACTTAAATATTTCTTATGAACAAACCACTCAATAAAAACTTATTATATTAAGTCAGAGGACCTTTATTGATATTTTAAAGCTCTGTGAATTTTTATGGAATTTTTGGAAGTCTATCTAT
This sequence comes from Platanthera zijinensis, assembly GCA_039513925.1. Taxonomy (NCBI): domain Eukaryota; kingdom Viridiplantae; phylum Streptophyta; class Magnoliopsida; order Asparagales; family Orchidaceae; genus Platanthera; species Platanthera zijinensis. The sequence continues at coordinate 98,716,571 of CM077086.1, forward strand.
AGAGGTTGTTTCACAAGGTGCTATTTTCCAAGTAAAAGTAATTGAATTTATTTTGGTACTTAGTAAGATTAATAAAATATGATTTTTGGTCAGAGGTCTTTTCTAGTCATCCTTGAGATTCAATAATTTTTATACAATTTTCTTATGATTAACTTTAGTACTTTCTTCTTTTCCCATAATTAATGGTTTAAAAAGAAAAAAATGGGGTCTTATAGAGGGCCCGGTCGCGGCCCCACACCATATTCCATAAACAGGCGACGGGATTACAGGTAAATATCAAAGAACTACTCGAATCCTAACTCAGAGCATTCTAGCGGAATATTTAGGGTTGCATGAACTCATACCAAATGAATGTCCACTATATATAAACCAAACCATTTATATATATAACCGAAATGTCACTTACACATACACAAAAGTGATGGAATTTAGGCCTTACAGTTATAATTCATAAATGTGGTTTACAAACATCAGTGCGCAGGCCGACACACATAAAAACAGTAAAACTTTTCCACTCGGCGTTCGAGGGACAGCATAGTAGCATGGACTTCAACCCTCTATTTCTCGCTCGGCTCTCCAGCACCTACATAGGGACAATCCACCATAAGGGTGGCAAATAAGGAAACGATCTACATTCAGCTGACCAATTTATAACGACCCTACCCCTTTCCCAGGGTAGTGGTATTCCTTCCCTGTAGACATAGTATTTTCACAATCAGATATATCATAAAAATGTGCACTCACGCACAGTTCAGTATATCACAAAGTCAGACGCACGGCCCGATGCTTCGTGCACTGAGGGCACATTATCGGTATACCAGAAAACCAGGGTCCCACCACAGTTCAGAGGTCCCAGACATAATGGCAAGTTTGAGCATTTTAGTCTTAATGGAAAGCCGGCCTAAGACTCTCATTATGCGCTCCAACGAGACAAATAACTTTGGTCTACCAGCGATAAGACATAACACAGGTACAGTTCAGCCTTGCCCATTGCTTAAGTCATCAATCGTTGCGGGTTAGCTTTCCCCTTACCCGTTCAGCACACTAGCCTTTAAGAGCTCGTAGCTCACATAATAGCCACACAGTCCTCTAAGGATTGGCTTCACAATCAAAAAAGGGAGTTATTGTCAGCATTCATCATGATCGCTTGGCAGAATCAACATAAGCTCTCTTTCTACGCCCAAACTCAACCGAAACACTGCAGTATCCTGCAGTGCCACAAAACTAGTCTTTCACACCAAAAATAGCTCTCCAAGAGCTATCTCAGTTTGTAATGCTCATTATCACTCTGTGACATCCAACTTGTCTTAAACAGTGGATGTCTAGTGAATTTTCCTTGAATGCAACTCCAGTACCCCGCAAACCACATATATTACTCGTTTATACTCGGAGTATTCTCCAGCACACAAAATAAAGATAATCGATCCAGACTCACCTGTCCAGATTGGATTTATACCGCATTCCTATTCCATACTAAACATTTTTTGATCTATATGCAAGACTCACTGAGAATTTAATGAATCAAACCAAAGGAATTCCATCGATTCTCAACCTTTTGGTGGGGGATTCCATGAATATGCCAAAAGAAGGACTTAACTTGTCAAAGAAGGAAGATCGTTACACTAGTAGTTCATTTTGGAGCCATGGCGTTAGCATTTTATCAAGTTGGAAACGAGCACGTCGCTTTCCTCTTCATGGATCTAGTATCGAATCTTAATTCCAAGCACAAGAACACCTTGGATCGATCTCCACAAGAGCTCCTAGATTTTTCCTCCTCTTCCCTCTCTAGAACTAAGCAAGAGAGTGTGTAAGAGAAAATTAGAATGAATTCTCATGTCCAGCCTTTATCTGAAAGCTAATGCCGCTCGCTAACTCCTACCGCCGTATGGTAACATAGGCAGTAACCTCTTTGACCAGCCAGCACTGTTATCCAGAGCTAGTGCCCCGTGATAAGTCTTTAGTGCCTGGAGGTCGGCTGGTTACTCGAGAGTTACTATTGATGTTCGTCGAGCAGCTAGCACGCCGCGGTAATGCCTATCGCTTAGCATTAACGCTCTTGACGATTCTTCAAAACCGTTGAGTTGTTTACCATGACGCGATAGCTTCCTAATGCCATGCATTAAAAACCCGTGCGCTTGTCTTTTAATTACCAAGTTATCGCCAGCGATAAGACTTTCAACGGGAGGTAACCTTTAATGATCACTTCACATTTTTGGGGTGTTACATAGAGCATGGTAACATGGAACGCATTATTCAAAAAATATATAACTGCATTATTGTCACAGAATATTGGTAGAGGGTGATCATAAAACTCTCTCAGATCTAGTAAGAGTGTCTGAAGCCACTTCATCTCACAAATAGTCTGAGCCATGCTTCTATACTCTACTTTTGCACTCAACCTAGCAACTACAGCCAGCTTCTTGCTCTTCCAACTGACAAGATTTCCTCCAACAAAGTTACAAAAACCAGATGTTGACTTTCTGTCACCCTTATCATCTGCATACTTGCGTCTGAATAAGCCTTTACCTTTAACTTTCCCCTTTTCAAAAACAGGAGCCCTTTACCTAGTGCACCATTCACATACTCTAGAATCTTCAGAGAAGACTGCATATGAAACTCCCTGGGGGCTTACATAAACTGACTCACTTTCCCAACCGCATAGCAAATGTCTGGTCTCGTAATAGTTAGATAGATGAGTTTACCAACAAGACGTCTGTACCTTGTGATATCTTCAAGGAAATAAGAAGACTCACTCCAGTATCTGTCATCTCTAACAGTCATAGGAGACCGAGAAGGTTTAGCTCCAAGAAGACCTGTCTCTTGTAAAAGATCCAGAGCAGACTTCCTCTGTGAAAGAACGATAGATACTTGTTTTCGAGATATCTCAATCCCCAGAAAGTAATTAGGAGACCCCATAACCTTCGTAACAAAATGTTGGAGCAGATGCTTCTTTATCATATCAATACCTTTCATATCATCCCCAGTAAGAAGGATATCATCCACATATACCGCAAGAATTACAAGTCCAGATTGGGTTTTCTGAATAAACAAAGAGTGATGCAGCTCTTCGAACAAACCCAGCCACAAAAATAACCTCGTTAAATTTTTCAAACCAGACTCTCATACTCTGTTTAAGACCATAAATGGCTTTTTTCAACTAACACACTTGAGACTCCCCCTGAGCAACATACCCAGGAAGTTGCTCCATATAAACTGTCTCGTTCAAATCCCCATAAAGAAAGACATTCTTGACATCTAACTGAGACATTTCCCAATCTCTGTTCACAGCCATAGAAAAGAGAACACAGATCGTAGTAATTCGGGAAACATGAGAGAATGTATAAAAGAAATCCACCCAAAAAGTTTGTGTAAATCCTTTGGCCACAAGACGGGCATTGTATCGATCAATTGTACCATCAGTAAGGTACTTGATAACAAAGACCCAACGACAACCAACCACATCAGCACTAGGAGGAGTAGGAATAAGAGACCAAGTACCTCGTTCAGTTAGAGTTTATATCTCCTCATCCATAGCAGCTTTCAAAAGTAGAACAAGCTGAGCATCACGATAAGATGCAGGAAGAACATTAGCCGAGAGGGAAAAACCAAAACTTTGCGCCTGCGGAGACAATCTGGGGTAATATACCACATCAGCAAGGGTATGTTGAGTGCACGAACAAACACCTTTCCTGAGAGCAGTTGGAAGATCAAGATCAATCCTGTCAACTTGCGTAGGTTCATCCAAAGGAGACACAGGCAAACTAAGAACCATGGGTAGTAGCACAACCGAGGAATCAGGTAGAGCAGGAGAGTCAGAAGAAGGGGAAATAGCAGGCTCAGGACAAGGTGCAGAATTAAGAGGAGAAGAAGGGACTGAATCATCAGAAGAAGGAAGAGTAGAGGAAGGAGAAAAGAACGGAATATTCTCAAAGAAAGTTACATCAGCAGAAACTTACTGCCAGCGGAGAACGGGATCATAACACCTGTATCCTTTCTGAGTCGGATAATATCCCAGAAAGATACATTTAATCGAGCGTGGGGACAGTTTTTCACGACCAGAAGAAGGAGAATGAAAAAAAGTAGTGCACCCAAAGACACCAGGAGATAAAGGAAAAGGGTTCACACCAGGATGTGATAATACGTTTTGTAGCCTAAACTATTATCGTATTTTCTATTTTATATTGTACAAATTATGTCTATTATTAGTTTATTTTTATCCTTTTTATGTAAATTTTATTGCCACTAACTTTTTCCTGTCTTTTTGCAGGTTTCCAGAAAAATTGCCAAAATGACCTGTCACGCCCCCCTGTCACGCCCTCCCTGGGCATGACCTAGGGCGTGTCACCCGATCCTGAGGACTCCGGCTGGAAGGGACAGAAAATGGTCAAAAACCGCTGTTACGGCCCCTGACACGCCCTCCCCGGGTGTGTCTCCAGGCGTGACCATGGGCGTGTCGCCCTCTGCCGCAAAGCCTGCCGCCGTATTAAATGCCGTTCCGCCACAGCACGCAAACAGTACTGTCACGCCCCATGTCACGCCCGTGACATGGGCATGACACCCTCCTTTTTCGGTGACTGACGGATTTCCGACCAATGATTTGGACATGACGTGCCTGTCATGCCCCCCTGTCACGGGCGTGACCTAGGGCGTGACCACCGACGTACCGAAGCATTCATCCCTCCCGCCAGAATCTAGAGCCCGAGGTCAACATAATACTGTCACGCCCCCTGACACGCCCCCTAGGGCGTGTCGGGGGGCGTGACCAACCCGAGAAAATTTTCTCTAAATTGAGCCCACCCCCTCTCCATTTCAGCAAGCTTTGGTTGAGAGGGGGAGGTGCTGCCCCTTTGGTTCTTGAGTTTTTTCATGCTTTTTCTCTCTCTCTCTCTCCCTCTCTTTGTAATTTTTGTTTAACCCTAGTTTAATCTTAGCTTGTTTATGCTTTCTTTGTAATTTTGTTCTTGCTTAGTGCTAATTGTAGGGCTAGAATAGGATTTAAATTTCATGCACTTGTAATTTCAATTTCAATAGTGTACTTGCCCTTTTTCATTAATAAAAGAGTTTTTTTTGTTTAGCTTGTGTTCCTCTTATGCTTTACTACTCATCCCCCTTCCTCCATTCCATAATGATTAACTAATCCTCCTTGTACTCGATCTTGATGATCCGAGGTTAGAGCGATTATGTTATGATGTTTTAATTAATCTTTTCTTTTTAGGTTAGGGCCTTGAATTACTCTTGATTAATCACGGGTTGGAGGTATATTTTCGATATATACTCTCCGTCTTTGCTTTCATTCTGGGCTAGCCGAGAGGCCGAAAGAATGAAGTGAGCATTCAAGAGTAAAGGGAGTTGTACGCACCCCTCGAGAGAGGCAGACGTCCAAATCTCCCGGATTTGAGTAAAATCCAGTAGTGGGGTTCACCGCGTAAAGCGAGTTTTAGGCCTCCGATTTAGATGAGAGTCGGTCGGACCTTCCTAAACTCAGTTGGGCACGACTTCGAGAGAAGCATGTTCAAGCTTTAGGAACCTCCACGGTCAAGGACCTTTATCCTATTAAGTTCATATTTTTATCGCATTTTCTTAATCGTCTTTAGCCGAGGTGAATCTTGATTGGGTGCATTTTCATTTCATATTTTCTACCTTTCGTAGTAATCGCCTATCTTGTGCTCTTTAATTAACTGCAGTAGTTTCCTTTCTAGCATAGTTCTTTGCTTAATAGCTTAACTTAATTGCGGTAGTTCTCTTTCTAGTATAGTTTTAATTCCTCCCTTGCACTTAGATTTTCTAAAACCCTAGTTTTTCCGTCGATAAGATAATAGCGTTCGTGTGAGTAAGCTTAGCCAACAGTTCCCGGATTTCAATACGACACTTGTGTCCCATTGCTAAAATTCGATAGGTATACTTGCCTCATCGGGTTGCTAGTTCGTTTGCGTTTATTTTCTTCGAACCCTAGCGCACAACAAGTTTTTGGCGCCGGGGAACACCAACTTCCGGGGAACACCAACTTCCGTTGATATTCCCGTTGAAGGGTTCGCGCTAGCAACAAATTTTCTCGGGTTGGTCACGTCGTTGCCGGGGAACACCAACTTTCGTTGATATTTTGAAAACACGAACCTATTAATTTTATCTCTTCTCTTTAAAACTTTAAAAATCAAAAAAAAAATTATCACCGCTCTTAATAGAAACCAACCTCACAATTTTTCTACGCCACCTAATTCTCTCGAAAAGGGCAAAGGGCTTTAAGCGCCACTGTCTTGTCTAGTACCTTGCGAACCCTTTACGGGGTAGTCCTTGGGAAGTTCGGGAGTTAATCTATAAAAAAAAAATCTATTTCAAAAAAAAAATAATCTTTTTTCTAGTTTATCCTATTTCTCTTCCTCTTCTTCTTTTCTATTCTTTTAGTGCATGACCCGTGGGAGTCTGTCGGTTATTTTGGACTTGGACCACGAAATTGAGCGTACTCTTCGGAGAAGATCACGATTTCAAGGTCCTACTATCCAAGTGCCGGTTGAGGACTCCGAGTCATTTGCTACTTTAAGAATGGAAGAACGCAACGTAGATGAGGCCATGCAAAGGACTATGTCCTATTATGCACGACCGAACCTCGAGGGAACAGAATAAAGTATAGTCCGCCCTGCTATAGCAAATAATAACTTCGAATTAAAGCCTAGCATAATTCAAATGGTGCAGCAATATGTGCAATTTGACGGACTTCAAGATGAAGATCCGAACGCACATATTGCTAGCTTTCTTGAAATTTGTGACACCTTCAAGATAAATGGTGTCACAAATGATGTGATCAGGCTGAGACTCTTCCCCTTCTCTCTAAGAACTAAAGCTAAGCAGTGGCTGAACACACTTCCGAAAAATAGCATAACCACTTGGAATGAATTAACTGAAAAATTTTTGGCGAAGTATTTTCCGCCAGCTAAAACTGCAAAACTTAGGAACGACATCTCTGCCTTCAGACAAATAGACTCTGAAACCTTATACGAAACCTGGATGAGATTTAAAGAATTATTAAGATGATGCCCACATCACGCGCTGCCTGTATGGTTACAAGTGCAGACGTTTTATAACGGGCTAAATCAAAGCACGAAGCAAATGATAGACGCAGCTTCTGGCGGTACTTTAAATCATAAGACCCCGGAAGCCGCTCTTGAGCTTTTTGAGGACATGGCCATGAACACTTATCAGTGGAATGTACCTAGGTCCCGCCCGAACAAGCCTGCAGGTATCTATGAAGTGGACAACGTCTCCCAGCTCGCTCTGCAAGTAGAAATCCTAAGCAAAAAAATCACGGAGATGACTGCTGCCTCCGCCCCTCAGGTATGGGAATCTGCAACCCCTACTCCAAAACATTTAGATTATGTTAATAATATGCCTAGAACTGCTTTTAATAATTTTTCTGCTGCGAATTTTCATCCGCCTGGTTTTAATTTTCCGAATAATTATAACCCCGCTTTAAGAAATCACCCGAACTTTTCATGGAGTAATCCATCGAATGCGATGCGCCCACCTCCGCAAAACGATTTTTCTGCACCACCACCACCACCACCTCTTCAAAATTACCCAAAACCTCCAAGCTTGGAGGAATTACTTTCTAAATATATCACCACAAATGACGCTACCATAAGAACTTTAACCGGAAGCGTAAATAGTTTAGAAAATCAGGTAGGACAGCTCGCGAAAATAATTTCTGAGCGACCCGCAGGGTCTCTTCCTTCCAATACCGAACCCAACCCGAGAGAGCAAGCGAAAGCTATAACTCTTCGGAGTGGGAAGCAAGTCTCCGGTAAGGTAAGTGAAGAGCCCGAGGCAAGCTCCGCTCCCGCCTCTAAAAATCAAAGCTCCGCTCCGCTTCCACCCTCTGCTGAAGAAGTAATCACCCCTATTTTAGAAAATAATCTCACTCCACCACCCATCTTCAAAAATAATTCAACTCCTCCATACCCCTCTGAACTTAATAGACAACGTCAAGATGATCAGTACTCCCGCTTCTTAGAAATCTTCAAACAAATCCACATTAATCTTCCCTTCCACGAGGCTATTTCGCAGATGCCGAAATACGCCAAATATCTTAAAGACCTCCTCACAAACAAGAAGAAGTTAGAGAATCTTTCGCACGTCACGCTAAACGCCGAGTGCTCCGCCGTTTTAACAAACGGTTTGCCGAAGAAAATCAGTGACCCAGGTAGTTTCTCTATCCCGTGTGTCTTCGGTGATCTTTTTATTAAACATGCGTTAGCCGACTTAGGCGCGAGTATAAACTGGATGCCCTTTTCGTTGTTCAAAAAGTTAGGGATTTGTAGCCTTAACCCCACGCGTATGAGTATCCAGCTAGCCGATAGATCCGTCAAGTACCCGTTAGGAATAGTGGAGGACGTTCTAGTGAAAGTCGACAAGTTCATCTTCCCGGTGGACTTTGTCATTTTGGACATCGAAGAAGACGTCGAGGTTCCCCTGATCCTTGGCCGACCCTTCCTTGCCACCTCCCGAGCCATCATTGACGTAAGCAATGGTAAGATCTTTCTTCGAGTAGGCGACGACGAAGTCACATTTTCTATCACCCCTTCGATGAAGAACACCTTAGCGAACGATGACTCATGTTTTTTCGTAGACGCCGTGAGTGATGGTTCTTCCTACTGCCTCTCCGACTTTGAAAAAGAATTTTCTACTTTTTGCTCCTCTTCTCTTACAACTGAATCACTGCAAGGAAGTGATAAATCTTCTTATTGTCTTTCTGAGTTTGAAAAAGAATTTTCTGATTTTTGTTCTTCCTCTTTTCTTCCCACTGAATCACTACAGGAAGCCGTCTTAGCTGCTAGCCCCACCCCTTATTACGTTCCTTATAAAAAAGTTTATGAAGATATTATTTTTGAAAAAGAAAGAATCTCAAAATCCTCTTATGAAGAACCCCCTACCCTAGAACTTAAAGAACTTCCCGAACACCTTAAGTATGCTTTCTTAGAAAAAGATTCCAAGTTACCAGTTATCGTTTCGGCCTACCTCACGGATATGCAAAACGATAAACTTCTTCTAGTTCTACGTAAGCATCGCCGGGCTATTGCTTGGCAAATTTCTGATATCAAGGGCATAAGCCCATCTTTCTGTACCCATAAAATTTTAATGGATGATAATTCGGGTAACTCTATCCAACCTCAGTGCCATATAAACCCAAACATGAAAGAAGTAGTTAAGGGCGAGGTTATGAAACTATTAGACGCAGGAATTATCTACCCTATTTCGGACAGTAAGTGGGTTAGTCCCGTTCAGGTAGTTCCAAATAAGGGAGGGATAACCGTAGTTAGTAATGAGAATAATGAATTAATCCCGACGCAGACGGTGACGGGTTGGCGTATGTGCATAGATTATCGCAAATTTAATGACGCCACCCGCAAGGACCACTTTCCTTTACCATTTATCGACCAGATTTTAGAACGTCTCTCCGGCCATAGCTTTTATTGTTTTCTCGATGGCCTCTCGGGGTACTTTCAAATACCCATCTCTCCCGAGGACCAAGAGAAAACTACATTTACTTGTCCCTTCGGCACCTTCGCGTACCGAAGAATGCCGTTTGGATTATGCAATGCGCCAGCTACATTCCAGCGATGTATGTTCGCAATATTTGACAAGTACGTAGAATGCATAATGGAGGTATTCATGGACGATTTCTCCGTGTTCGGCGATTCCTTCGATAGATGTTTAGAAAACCTCGAAAAAGTCTTAGAACGATGCGAAGAAACTAACCTTGCCCTAAATTGGGAAAAATGCCATTTTATGGTGAGGGAAGGGTTAGTTTTGGGTCAAAAAATTTCTGCTAAAGGTATCGAGGTAGACGTTGCCAAGATAGAAGTTATTGAGAAGTTGCCGCCGCCTACAAACATAAAAGCTATAAGAAGTTTCCTAGGGCACGCTGGTTTTTATCGTCGTTTTATAAAGGACTTCTCCAAGATCACTAAGCCCCTCACCCATCTTTTAGAAAAAGACGCTCCATTCATTTTTGATGACTCTTGTATTTCTGCCTTTGAATTAATTAAAGAAAAGTTAATTAACGCACCGATTATGATAGCTCCGGTGTGGGACCTTCCTTTCGAGATTATGTGCGATGCGAGTAGTTTTGCGGTGGGAGCCGTATTAGGTCAACGCATATCTAAAAACTTCCACCCCATCTATTATGCTAGTAAAACCCTCACATCTACACAAGAAAATTACACCACAACCGAGAAGGAGCTCTTAGCTGTAGTATTTGCGTTTGATAAATTCCGCCCTTACATTACTCTTTCAAAAATCATTGTTTTTACGGACCACTCGGCCCTCAAGTACCTTCTTGCGAAAACGGATGCCAAGCCTCGCTTGATTCGCTGGGTCTTACTCCTCCAGGAGTTTGACTTAGAGATCCGTGATAAGCGAGGATCCGAGAACTTGGCCGCCGACCATTTATCAAGATTAGATAACCCCTTTATAGAAAAATTAAATGAAAAATCTTTTAATGATTATTTTCCTGATGAGAAGCTACTTTTAGTTAACACATCTACTTCTCCTTGGTTCGCGCACATCGCCAACTATCTAGTGGCCCGGGTGCTCCCAAAAGAGTTCTCCTCTCAGCAAAAGAAGAAATTCTTTTCTGAACTGAAGAACTACTTCTGGGAAGACCCGCATCTTTTCAGAATCTGTGCGGATCAAGTGATAAGGAGATGTGTTTCTTATGAGGAAGGAATCGATATTCTAAAACATTTGCATGAAGGTCCGACAGGTGGGCACTATCAAGCTGCTCGCACCGCTCATAAGGTGCTTTGCACGGGCTTTTACTGGCCTAGCCTGTTTAAGGACGCGCAAGCCTTTGTGAGCAGGTGTGATAGTTGCCAACGGTCGGGCAACATCTCTAATAAAAATGAAATGCCGCAAAATTATTTCTTAGAGTGCGAAATTTTCGACCTCTGGGGAATTGATTTTGTTGGCCCCCTTCCTTCTAGCTTCGGAAACAAATATATTTTGGTTGCTGTTGATTATGTTTCACGATGGGCTGAGGCCCAAGCTCTTCCTACGAACGACTCCCGAGTTGTAGTCACGTTTCTAAAAAGATTATTTTCGAGATTTGGTACGCCACGCGCAATCGTTAGCGATAGGGGTTCCCATTTCTGTAACGCACAATTTTCAAAAATCCTTACCAAATACGGCGTTACACATAAGCTTTCCACTGCCTACCACCCCCAAACTAACGGTCAAGTCGAATTAGTTAATAGAGAAATAAAAAGAATATTAGAAAAGACTGTTTCAACTTCTAGAAAAGACTAGTCAGCCAAACTTGACGATGCTCTATGGGCCTACTGAACAGCGTACAAAACCGCCCTCGGATGTACGCCGTATCGGCTGGTCTATGGAAAATCGTGTCATCTGCCCGTAGAGTTAGAACACCGTGCCTTTTGGGCCTTAAAATTTTTAAACTTCGATCCCCACTCAGTCGGTGACCTTCGAAAATTTCAACTAAATGAACTCGACGAGTGGCGCTCTTATGCTTATGAAAATAATAAACTTTATAAAGAGCGGACGAAGCGTTTACACGATAAACACTTAAGGCACCCTAAAAACTTTAAACCGGGCGACCAAGTCCTTTTATATAATTCTCGTTTATGTTTATTTCCGGGCAAATTAAAATCTCGCTGGTCTGGCCCGTTTTCTGTTTTAGAAGTATTTCCTTATGGAACTGTTTTAATTTCTCACCCTGATAAGTGTAATTTCAAAGTGAATGGTCAGCGTCTTAAACTCTACTTTTCTGGTGATGATGATGTCAGTCCAAACATTATTAAGTTTCTGCTTCACAAACTTTAATCTTGAACTTTTAGTTTTTTTTGCTAATGAAAATTTTATTTCGGGACAACAATATTTTTGGACAATATTATTTTTTTGATGCGTCGAGCTCAGCGACGCTTTACCAAAGGGCGCTCTTGGGAGGCAACCCAAGTTATCTTTTTCTGTTTTCTTTATTTTACAATTTTTGCCTCGGACGGCTCCGACAAGCTGAAGCTTCTGCGATCGCCTGCTCCAACATTGCTGAATCTATCACGAAGTCCAAAGAAGACATTCGGAGGAGCGGCATCACTCAGCTTTCGCAGCAAATAAATCCGGGGAAGTACCTGTATTTCAATTCTGTACTTTATTTTTCTCTCCTTCTCCAATCCCCTTCTTTAGCCATTGAGGACAATGTCTATTTTAAGCTTGGGGGAGGACTTCCTCCTTCACTTTTGCTTAGTGTAAATATTTTTCTTTTTGTATATATTTTAAATATTTCCAAAAAAAAAAATGAATATCTTAAAACTCCAAAAACAAAAAGAGAAATTTTTTTTTTAAAAATCCAAAAAAAGAGAATATTTCTCAAAATTAAAAAAAAAAAATATATGTGTTTTTGAATAGTTTAGACATTTTGGTATTTCAATAGTACCCCTAGTTTTTAGTTTTGTTTTACTCAAAATCTCCTATAAACAACTTAGTTAATTATAATATTTCTAATCATTCTTTTTAATTATGTTTCACAAGTAAAATGTTGGCCATGCTGTGTTTCTAATTCACGGTAGCATGTTAAGGTGAAATATTTTTCTAAAAACTCGCATTTCTATTATGGTTTTTGTTGTTTATTTCCTTTACTTTCTTAAAAATTCATCATCCACTATTTTCTTTTTCATTTTTGAATAATTTTTGTAAAGTCAACTTTTGAATAACGTAGTAGATGTGAATGATCCAAGTCACCTATTATTTCTATTTTCAAGTTAATTTCATCAATCTTCTTTTATTATCTAGGACTCGCTTTTCGAAATTTTTCAAACCTTTGTTTTAAATAAATTCAAAAGCGTGAAAATGATTTAGGCCGTTTTTGTTTTCATTTGAGCTTTCCTGCCAACCTAAAAACTTTTACCACTAGTTAGCCATTTTTGAGCCATTTTCCGATTTCATTTGATAGCTCCTCCCTTCATTTCAGTTTCACCAAAGCCAAAATTTCCAACCTATCGAATCACACTAGCCTTTTTGAGTTTCATAAATTATTTTGACGATTTTGATAGGGTATTTTGTGATTTTTGTGGGAGAAAGGTTTTCGAAAAAAAAAGTATGTTCGAAAGTGATGTTTATTTTTGTTTGGCCAACTCAAAAAGGAAAATAAAAATATTTATGGCCTTTGTTTTGAAAAAAGAAAAAAAAATGAAAATAAAAAAAAGAGAAGAAAAAGAAGAAAAAGAATGTGTGTATATATTTTTATAAAGTTTTTGAAACTCTTTGCTTTGGTTTAGTGTGATTTTAAAACCTTCACGTTTATCTTTGAATTCTACTCATAATAATTTTCCTAAACCAAACGTTTCTGCCCTATGTAAGTCCTCTTGATTCACGCTTTTTGATTTTTATTTAATAACTAAGAAAAGAAAAACAGTAAATCAGTTTTAGTTTTGGATTTAAACCTAGATTTTTGTTAATTAAATTGATAATATTATAATGCGTTGCTTGGATCTAGTAACAACTCAATGCGTGTTTTTCATTTTCGTTGTTTTACTTAAGTCGATTTAAAAAAATCTCGTTAAAATTTTGGATGATTTGTTTTTATTAAGTAAAGTTTATAAAAGTTTTACCATACCTAAATAATTGTTTTAGACTTACATTTCACCTTTTCCCTACTTAGAATTTCGCATAGTACTTGTGTAGGCATAATTAGAACTTTTTGATTAGTCCTTTTTATAAATTTCTAGTTTTTATATTTTTGCTTGGGGACAAGCAAAGCTTAAGCTTGGGGGAATTTGATAATACGTTTTGTAGCCTAAACTATTATCATATTTTCTATTTTATATTGTACAAATTATGTCTATTATTAGTTTTTTTTTATCCTTTTTATGTAAATTTTATTGCCACTAACTTTTTCCTGTCTTTTTGCAGGTTTCCAGAAAAATTGCCAAAATGACCTGTCACGCCCCCCTGTCACGCCCTCCCTGGGCGTGACTTAGGGCGTGTCACCCGATCCCGAGGACTCCTGCTGGAAGGGACAGAAAACGGTCAAAAACTGCTGTCACGCCCCCTGACACGCCCTCCCCGGGCGTGTCTCCAGGCGTGACCATGGGCGTGTCGGCCTCTGCCGCAAAGCCTGCCGCCGCATTAAATGACGTTCCGCCACAGCACGTAAACAGTACTGTCACGCCCCATGTCACGCCCGTGACATGGGCGTGACACCCTCCTTTTTCGGTCACTGACGGATTTCCGACCAATGATTTGGACATGACGTGCCTGTCACGCCCCCCTGTCACGGGCGTGACCTAGGGCGTGACCACCGACGTACCATAGCAATCATCCCTCCCGCCAGAATCCAGAGCCCGAGGTCAACATAGTACTGTCACGCCCCCTGACACGCCCCCCTAGGGCTTGTCGGAGGGCGTGACCAACCCGAGAAAATTTTCTATAAATTGAGCCCCCCCCTCTCCATTTCAGCAAGCTTTGGTTGAGAGGGGGAGGTGCTGCCCCTTTGGTTCTTGAGTTTTTTCATGCTTTTTTTCTCTCTCTCTCCCTCCCTCTCATTGTAATTTTTGTTTAACCCTAGTTTAATCTTAGCTTGTTTTTGCTTTCTTTGTAATTTTGTTCTTTCTTAGTGCTAATTGTAGGGCTAGAATAGGATTTAAATTTCATGCACTTGTAATTTCAATTTCAATAGTGTACTTGCCCTTTTTCATTAATAAAAGTGTTTTTTTTGTTTAGCTTGTGTTCCTCTTATGCTTTACTACTCATCCCCCTTCCTCCATTCCATAATGATTAACTAATCCTCCTTGTACTCGATCTTGATGATCCGAGGTTAGAGCGATTATGTTATGATGTTTTAATTAATCTTTTCTTTTTAGGTTAGGGCCTTGAATTACTCTTGATTAATCACGGGTTGGAGGTATATTTTCGATATATACTCTCCGCCTTTGCTTTCATTCTGGGCTAGCCAAGAGGCCGAAAGAATGAAGTGAGCATTCAAGAGTAAAGGGAGTTGTACGCACCCCTCGAGAGAGGCAGACGTCCAAATCTCCCGGATTGGAGTAAAATCCAATAGTGGGGTTCACCGCATAAAGCGAGTTTTAGGCCTCCGATTTAGACGAGAGTCGGTCGGACCTTCCTAAACTCAGTTGGGCACGACTTCGAGAGAAGCGTGTTCAAGCTTTAGGAACCTTCACGGTCAAGGACCTTTATCCTATTAAGTTCAGATTTTTATCGCATTTTCTTAATCGTCTTTAGTCGAGGTGAATCTTGATTGGGTGCATTTCCATTTCATATTTTCTACCTTTCATAATAATCGCCTATCTTGTGCTCTTTAATTAACTGCAGTAGTTTCCTTTCTAGCATAGTTCTTTGCTTAATAGCTTAACTTAATTGCGGTAGTTCTCTTTCTAGTATAGCTTTAATTCCTCCCTTGCACTTAGATTTTCTAAAACCCTAGTTTTTCCGTCGATAAGATAATAGCATTCGTGTGAGTAAGCTTAGCCAACAGTTCCCGGATTTCAATACGACACTTGTGTCCCCTTGCTACAATTCGATAGGTATACTTGCCTCATCGGGTTGCTAGTTCGGTTGCGTATATTTTCTTCGAACCCTAGCGTGCAACAGATTGCGCGGCAAAGCGAATCATTTTGAGACATGGAGACTCATAAATCTCTTTTCAAGGTATGAAGTTCATACCCCGCATGTTATTGTCTTCAATACAGGCCTTAAAAGCCCACATGAAAGGGGATGAAGTTTATAAGATTTTTTTTGAACTGAAAAAGATGACAATGGATATCAAGGATGTGCGGGTGGTGCAAGATTTTACCGAGTTATTTCCTGAGAAAATGTCAGGATTACCCCCGCATAGAGAGGTGGATTTTCAAATTAAGCTAGTACCGGGTGCAAATCCCATATCTCGGACCTAATATAGAATGGCCCCAAAGGAACTCACCGAGTTTAGAGTTCAATTGCATGTGGTTGTAGAGTCCGGGTTTGTTCGTCCCAGCTCATCACCTTGGGGAGCCCCTGTCCTATTTATCAAAAAAAGGATGGAACGTTGCGATTGTGTATCAATTATCGGGAGCTCAATCGATTGACGGTATGGAACACCCATCCTCTACCCCGGATCGACGAGTTATTCAATCAATAGGTGGGAGCACAGTGGTTCACCAAGTTGGATTTGCACTCGGGGTATTACCAATTGAGGATACAAGAGGAGGAAATTCAGAAAACAGCTTTTATCTCAAGGTATGGCTTGTATGAGTTCACCGTGATGTCGTTTGGGCTCACAAATGCCCCTTCAGCTTTCATGAGTCTTATGAATAAGGTGTTTGAGCCATACCTAGACATCTTTGTTATCGTCTTCATTGATGACATTTTGGTCTACTCAAAGACATAGGAGGAGAATTTTGAACATCTGACCTTGGTGCTGAAGAAGCTAAAGGAGCATGCCTTATTTGCCAAGTTCAGTAAGTGCGAATTCTGGCTCCAAGAAGTTGACTTATTGGGCCATATGATTAGTGGGGCTGGACTAGGTGTGGATCTGACCAAAGTGAATGTCGTGAAGGATTGGTCACAGTTAAAGTCATCGGCTGATGTACGGAGTTTCCTTTGGCTTGTCGGGTATTATCGCAAGTTTGTGAAAGGATTCTCAAAGATAGCCCTTCCTCTTACTACTCTGACAAAGAAAGGTGTGTCAAACGAGTGGACACCCTAGTGTGAAGCTTCATTCCAAGAACTGAAAGACAGACTTAGTAATGCGCCCATCCTCACACTTTTGTTTGGGAAGGAAGGATTTGAAGTCTACACTGACGCGTCGTATTAAGGGATGGGATCAGTACTGATGCAACACGGACATGTGATTGTTTATGCTTCAAGGGAGCTGAAGAAGCATGAAATCAACTATCCAGTACATGATTTAGAATTGGGAGCAGTGGTGTTCACCTTGATTGTTTGGAGACACTATCTATATGGAATCCACTACGAGAACTTTTCAGACCATAAGAATTTAAAGTACGTTCATACTCAGAAGGAACTGAATTTGAGGCAGCGGCAATGGTTGGAATTTTGTGAGATTATGAGTTTACCCATAACTACCACCCCGGAAAAGCAAACTCCGTGGCTGATGCATTGAGCAGGAAAGTACCAGAGTCATGCCCGAAGTCTAGATTAATGAGTATTGAATTAGCTCAAATGCTCGAGGAAATGGAGATCACTTTTGTGTATAGTGGTCATTCAAAAAAGTATATAGATTACTTGGTGACCATGAGTATAGTTTGTTATATTAGAGACTGAATCCGTGCAGAGCAAGGGAAGGGTTCTACTCTAGCACTTATATTTAAGTCACTTGAAGATGGGTCTACTGACAAATATTCCTTAAAAGGCGGCATCATACATTTCCTCGGCCGGCTCTACATTCCCGAAGGCGGCAAAATTCGGGAAGATATTTTGAGAGAATCCCATTGCTCATTGTATTCAATGCATCCTGGGATTGCCAAAATGTATGTTAACTTGCTGAAGAACATGTGTTGGCCCGGAATGAAGAGAGATGTCAGGTTTTTTTGTTACACATTATGAGGCTTGTCAAAGGGTAAATGCGGAGTGCAAGAGCCCTGGAGGATTGTTGCAGTCGTTGCCCATCCCTGAGTGGAAGTTTGAGGATTTATCCATGGACTTCATTCACGGCTTGCCTCGCTCATGCTCAAGGAATTATTCGGTTTTGGTAATCATGGACCGCCTGACAAAGGTAGCCAGGTTTATTCCTATGAAGAAATGGGCTCATGTGGACATTTTGGTACGCCTCTTTATGGAGCAGTTTGTACGGTACCATGGCATGACAAAGGTAATTATTTCTTACCGGGATTGTCATTTTACCACTAAAGAATGGAAGGTCGTACAGGAATATTTGGGTTCACGCCTTACCTTCAGCACAACTGTCATCATTAGGCAGACGGACAATCTAAGGGGACCATCAGAATTTTGGAAGATCTATTGAGGTTGTGTGTGATGGATAGAGGAGATCCGTGGCAAAGGCTCTTACCCATAGTAGAATTCTCATACAATAACAGTCACCAGGCCTGTATCGGGATGGCACCCCATGAAGCTCTTTACGGAAGAAGGTGAAGAACCCCCTTGTCATGGGGGCAAGATGAAGACCCGAGGGTTTTGGGAATTGAGTACATTGATGATACTGATGTTGTTGCTAGACTAATATGGGACCGCATGCTTGAGGTTCAAATTCGCACTACAACAAAATGCACTTATAGTGAGGACCTAAATCGTTACAATAAGTGCCAAAATTCGTTACAAAAAATCTTTGGTAACGACAATACCTTTAAGTAACGGTCCTCCTCTAAAGCTCGACGCTAAAGGTTTTTGTAACGAATGTATGCATGTCGTTACAAATAAATTAATTGTAACAAACGATACTTTCTCACCAAAAAGAGATTCTTCCTCATAATAAATTGGTCACAATAAATATTATTTCGTTACGAATGTTTTTTTCCTTTCAAAAAAACAGTTACGATTAAAACTATTTCGTTACAAATGTTTTATTTTTTCCTCACTAAAAATAAACTAACTTCGTTACAATAAAGTAAAATAAACATTATTTCGTTACAATAGATTAAACAATAGTAACGAAAAAATTGTTACATTTGTTTTCCATTCTTCTTACTACAGGCAATTCATTTATATATCAAAAATATTCCATTTCTATTTTTTGTGTAACTGAGATTTTATTACAAATAATAATCTTGAAAGCACACATATATTTAATATTTCGTAACAAGATCAACATGTATTTATTCACACCAAAAAGTATTATATAGAGTATAAGTTATTATCATCTCTTCTAAAATAATACAATATTACATTACAAGATCAACATGTTTTTAATAAATCTTCCGTCATTTTTCGAAAAATGAATCGTCCATCACTTTCTGACTAATGAATCTTTCGTCACTTACCGGTCAATGCTCGAGCACCCTACAAATAAAAGAGAGCAATTAAGATCACCCTACAAATAAATGAGAGAGTAGAAACATCCATACAAACTCACATCCACACATACATAATCCATACACACCCCATTAAACAAGCAATTTTCTTCTGACCAGTAGGAATAACAGCATCGGTCAATGATTGTGCAGCTTTATTAAATTCAACCTACATAAAATAGATATCAAGCATGAGAAAAAAATCATGAAAATAAAAAAGAGTAATTATTCAAATAATACCTCATATTTCTTGACATGAGAAAACCTATCTCTTCGGAAAAATGTTGCACAACCATCAACTGGCAGAAAATTGAAAATAGAAACAGGTCCACTATTGTTACTATTAGAACTGAACACAAAAGAACTAGTCATTTTAGCTTCTCCATGATGTATCCACTCCTTATAATATTTGTAAAACCCTTTCAAATGCAAGTCTGCTTTAACTTCAATGAGGCTCTTTGTTTTAGTGTTTCGACATACATTGCATGGGCAAAGAATTTTATCTTCAAAGTAAATAGCATTTTCCGATGCAAACTCTAAAAATAAATCCACGCCTCTAGTATAGGTAGAACTGAATCTATCTGGTTCATAAATCCAGCTTTTATCCATAGCTAACAAAAAAGAATGGGATAACACAATATCATGAAAATAAAAAACTAGTACATGCACAAACATATACACACACACAAATATACATATACACACACACACACACACATACATATACATATACAGACACACTGATGACCATACACACATACATAGACATATACAAACACACATACATATACATATCCATATGGAAATCAATGCCAAACTTACAAAGTAAGCAAGTGTCTTTAAAAAAATGCATCTGAAATCAATTTATTAGGTTGAACAAGATTTTGAACTGATGCACGTATCTCTATATAATGTATACAAACTTATAAAGTAAGCAAGTCAAGGTCAATCTGGATTTTAAAAAGTATCATCCATGTTTTAGTACCTGTCAATCAATTCTAAGAACCAAGCTCCCCATATGTTAAGGTGACTATTTACAGTAGTGCACATATCAAACACTTCTGACGCAATGTTTTCAGTTGGACTAAGGAACATATAGATGATATAGATGAGTTGGACTAAGGAACATATAGATGGCATCAGTTGGACTAAGGAACATATATATCATCAAATGATATAGATGAGCCTTAGCACCAGTGCACCATTCAACAATAATAAGGAGAGAGGTACCCAAAACTATTGAGGAACATGAGATGAGGAATAAATTGGTACCTAGAATACATGCAAGAGATGAGTAGAACTATATTGCAGTACGAATGAGGTGCATCCTATTAACTAAAGATTGCGTTATAATGCCAAACCTAGAATACATCTCTCTATAGTATCTAGCTTTCCAACCAAAGCAACTAATTTTTACCCAAAGATGTACATCCTATTAACTATAGATACCAAATAATTTATACCGGCGGGTTTTCTCCCAGGCAGGTGCGGCGAACAGATGATGAAGACCGGCGGGTTTTCTCCCAGGCGTTGCTGGCCGGCGGTGAGCAGCGGGGAGGGGTTAGGGCGAGGCGATGAGGGGTTTCGCTTTGCTGTTATCAGGAGTTTTCCCGTGGAGCAGGCGATGCGAGGAGGCGTTGGGTATGGGAGATCGCGACCGCGGGGGAGAGGGAGATCGCGAGGGCAGCGGGATAGCGGGATAGCGGGATATTTTGTGGGTAGGGTTTGAGGGAGACCGGCAGGTTTTCTCCCAGGCAGATTAGATTAGATGGAGTTTTATTGGAGGGAAATTTCTCGCCAAAAATTTCATGCACAATATCATGAAATATTCTTTATTTTTTGCTCGAGCTCGAGAGATGGCTCGCGCACCATTATGATCAAAAATATCTGAGCTGAAGCTCGGCTAGTAATCGAGCTTCAGCTCAACGAACTCGAGCTCGACTCAAAATCGAGATTGCGCTCATTGGACTCGATTTCGAGATTGAGCTCATTAAACTTGAGCTCGACTCATAATTGAGATTGTGCAGGGATGTGTGTGTGTGTGTGTGTGTGTGTGTATGTTGCATGGGGTCTGTGTCTGGGTTTGTGTGTAATCTATATTTGATGGTGCATGTGTGTGTCTGTATCTGTATGTATGTGTGTCTGTGTATTTACGTGTATCTACATGTGTCTGTGTCTGTGTGTGTCTTTATTTGTGTGTGTTTGTGTGTGTGTACACAAATGTCTGTGTCTGCCTGTCTTTGGTGTTTGTGTGTGTGTCGTGGCGTTATTGTGTGTGTGTATGTGTGTCTCTGTGTCTACGACTGTGACTGTGATTGTCTGGGTCTGTGAGTGTCTGTGTACATATATGTGTCGGTCCATGTGTCTGTGTTTGTGTCCATGTGTTTGTGTCTGTATGTGTCTGTGTCTATGTACGTATGTATGTGTGTCGGTCCATGTGTCTGTGTATGTGTCCATGTATCTATACAAGTCTGTGTCTGTATCCATGTGTTTGTGTCTATGTGTCTATGTCTGTATGTACACATGCTTGTCTGTGACTGTGTATTTGGGTTGTGTGTGAGTGTTTGTTTGTTTAGGCATGTTTGTCTGTGCTTGTGTGTGTCTGTGTTTGCGTATCTATGTGTCTTAATTGCGTGTCTATGTCTGTTTTTATATGTGTTTGTGCGTGTTTATGTCTTTGTTGTTTGCGTGTCTATGCGTGTTTGTGCTTGTGTTTGACTATGTCCGTGTCTATATCAGTCTGTATCTATGTCTGTGACTGTGTTTTTGTTTGCGTGTCTGTGTTTGTCTATGTGTGTGTGTGTGTGTGTGTTTGTGTCCAGTGAGAAAATTAAATTAATATTCAATTATTTTTTATTCAGTTGATCGAACGCCCGAGAGCGAACGAAATTGAGCGGGGTAATTCTTACTTTTAAAAAAATACATAAACGGATAAACCTTATTTAAAAATACATAAATCTTATTTAAAGCTCATGTGCACTGTCCGGTAATGTCAAGGCGGGGGTATTGTCGAGCGGGGAACATGGGCCTCATGTGCACTGTCAGTTGATCGAGCTAGCTCCTGAGATTTATTTTAAATTTTTTGATTTGTTTTGTGCAAAATTTTATGGAGGGAAATTTCCCTCCATATATTTCATTCATTCATCTGAGATAGAGATAGAGCTGCATGGAAGAGAGGCACAAAAACTTTTATAAGAAGTTAAAGATTTATAAAAAACCCCATACGTGCAAAAATACATGTTGCAATAGTACCACATATCTGCGACAGCCGCGCATGGATGTTTCTGAGCTGTAGGAGTACTGTCGTCGCGTTAGAGCACTATCGAGGCGGGGTATTGTTGCGCGCATACAATTTTTTTTTATTTTTTTCAAAAAAAAAATAATAATTCAAAACTTTGATAATAAAATAGTACAAAAATTGAAAATAAAATATGATATATTTTTTGTAACAAAACTTTAATAATAAAATATTACTATTAGTAAGGACAATGTCTTTGTCACAAAAAACTTCCATGATATGGTTACAATTAATACTTATTGTGAGAATTTTTTTCTATTTGTAACGTAACATTAGTGTTGTTACAAATACATACAGTTATAGTAACGAATTAATTATTATTGTAACAAAATTTAAAATATTCGTTACAACAAAGTACTTTTTGGTAACAACAAAAAAATTTGTTACTAAATATAATTATTAGTAACAAACTATGTTTTAGTTATATTTCAGTCCTTACAACAGGTGCAGTTTGTTGTAGTGTCGGTAGGCTATATACTATAATGCAAGCACCGGATGGTAGAATTTCAAGTGGGTGACAAAGTGTTATTGAAGATCCGGCCGATGTTTGGAGTGTCACGGGTACGTGGTGTGAAGAAGCTCAGCCAAAGGTACGTTGGGCCTTATGCAATATTTAAAAGGATTGGCCCTTTGGCCTATTGGTTGGAGTTACCGCCATAGCTGGAGAATCTTCATGAGGTATTCCATGTGACGTAACTTCCGATGGCAATGTTGCAACCAAAGAAACATGTCCTAACAACAGATGGAGTAGTGGCTAATGATAGGTCTGTTCTACTAGAGCTGGTGCGGATTGTGGACACTGAAGCAAGGAGCTTGCGGCGAAAAAGTGTCCCGTTTGTAAAAGTTATGTGGTCTAATCATAGGAAGGAGGAGTGTACTCGGGAGCCGGTGGATTTGATGTAAAAGTGCTACCCAGAGTTTTTTTCCTAAGGAAACTCTAAAAGCCTTTTTTAATTTAATTCCATGCTTTACTTCCCCACAGTCTTAGCCTGATTTCGAGGATGAAATCTTTTATTTTTTTTATAGGATTTGTAACGTCCCATTTCGCGCTAGACCCCCCTCGTATGCATTTTGAGTCAAGAAAATTGACTTAGGTTTGTGGAGTGTCGAGTGAGTCGACTGGTCTCGATGACTAGATCAAGAATTAACTTAGTTTATTTCTGGCAGGTTAGGCGTCTCTGAGTGGACTCAACACACTCGACGCATTTAACTTAGTTTGTTTCAAGTGAGTTAAGGAGTTGAGAGCGTTGAGTGGACTCGACGCTCTTTACGCCATTTAACTTAGAACGTTTCTGGCTGGTTAAGGCGTTGAGAGCATTGAGTCCACTCAACTCTCTTGATGACATTTAACATTGAATGTTTCTGGTGGGTTAGGGCATTGATACCGTTGAGTGGACTCAACGCTCTCGATGCCATTTAACTTTGTTTATTTCTGGCTGTTGTAGGCGTTGAGAGCATTGAGTGGACTCAACGCTCTCGACGCCATTTAACTTAGAACGTTTCTGGAGAGTTAAGGCATAGAGAGCATTGAGTGGACTAAACTCTCTCGACGCCATTTAACTTAAATTACTCTGGCGTCTGTAGGCGTTGAGAGAGTTGAATAGACTCAACGCTTTTATACTTGGGATATTTCTTGTAGCTTTAGGCATTGAGTGTGGTGGCTTGACTCAACGCTTTTGAAACGGTCTAAACTGGGTTTTGGGAATTGCGCCAATATGACCAAATTAGACCCGGTTCTTTCAACATGACATTTTTAAAGCAATAATAGGCGGTCCAGTGTCAGGCCGACACATGGCAGAGAACTTAACCCTAATATCTCATTATGAAAAGGGACTTGCGGAAAACACTAGCCGTCACTTCGTTCTTGCCAAGCCCTAGCTGTTTCTTTGTCGAGCCTGATGGAAGGGAAGGAGTGGTCGGAGTCTGATAATACATTTTTTACCCTAAACTATTATCATATTTTCTTGTTTTGATGGCGATAATCATATCTTATTAGCTTAATTTTTTTCTTTCTTATGTAAATATTATTTCCACCCACATTTTCTTGTCTTTTTGCAGGTTTCCAAAATTTTGGACAAAAATGACCTGACACGCCCCCTATCAGACCCTCCCTGAGCGTGTCATAGGGCGTGTCACCCGATCCCAAGGAAGCTTGCTTACAGAGAAAAAATAACAGAAAAAATGGATGTCACGCCCTCCCCGGGCGTGTCCCAGGACGTGACACGGGGCGTGTCACCCTCTGCCCAAAGTCTGCCACCGCATTAAATGCATTTTCGCCTCCGCACGCAAACAGTAATGTCACGCCCCCCATCACGGACGTGAAAAAGGGCGTGTTTGCCCCCTTTTCAAAGACTAACGGATTTCCGAAGAATTATTTAGACTTGACGTATGTGTCATGCCCCCCTACACGGGCATGACCCAGGGCGTGTCAGCCATCATACAGAAGCAATCATCCTTCTCGCCAGAATCCAGAACCCGAGGTCAACCCCGTGTGTGCCACGCCCCCTGACATGCCCTCCCCGAGCGTGACCTAGGGCATGACCAACCCGAGAATTTTTCAAATAAATTCAAGCATCCCCCTTCCATTTCAGAACAAGCTTGGGTTGAGAGGGGAGGTGCTGCCATTTTGTTTTCTATTATTTCTTTATGCTTTTTCTCCCTCTCTCTCTCTCTTTCTCATTTTAGTTTCCCTTAACCCTAGTTTAGTTTTAGCTTTTGCAATAGCTTTTGTTGTAATCATTGCTCTTGCTCTAGTTGCTTAATGTAGGGCTAGAATAGGTTTTCTATTTCATGCAATTGTAATTTTCATTTCAAATAGTTGTAGCTCTCTTTATTATTAATATATGTGCCCTTGTTTACTTGATGTTATTATGCATTTCTACTCATCCCTCCTCCTCCACTTCACTATGATTAACTAATCCTCCTTGTACTCGATCATGATGATCCGAGGTTCGAGTGATTAAGTTATGATGCTTTGAATTTACCTTTTCTTTTTAGGGTTTTGGCCTTCGAATTACTCTTGATTTTTCTCGTTTGGAATTATATTGTCGATATATAATTTCCAATATTGCTTTCAATCTTGGCTAGCCGAGAGGCTGATTTTTTTAAGTCAGCATTCAAGAGTAAAGATACATGTACGCACCCCTTGAGAGAGGCAAACGTCCAAATCTCCCGAATTGGAGTAAAATCCAATAGTGGGGTTCACCGCATAAAGCGATCTTTAGGCCTCTGATTTTGATGAGAGTCGGTCGGACCTTCCTAAACACAGTTAGGAACGACTTTGAGAGAAGCGTGTTCTTGCTTTAGGAACCTCCATGGTCAAGGACTTTTACCCTATTAAGATTAGGTTTATTTATCGTGTTTTTAATCGACTTTAGCCGAGGTGATTCTCGATCGAGTGCAATTCCATTTTATCGTTCTAATCCTTCGTTGTAATTTCTTCTTTTATGCTCTCTACTTAGCTGCATTTAGTTCTCCCTTAGTGTTTTTTTCGTTTCATTTAGTGCGTTTAATTTTCTCTTTATCCCAAAAGATTTTCCGTCGATAAAATAATAGTCTTCGTGTGAGTAAGTGTACTCAACAGTTCCCGAATTTCAATACGACACTTGTGTCCCCTAGCTACAGTTCGATAGGTATACTTGCCTAGTTGGATTGCTAGTTCGGCTCTCTTTTCTAAAGAGGAAAGCGATCATCAAGTTTTTGGTGCCGTTGCTGGGGATCAACTTTTGTTGATATATCAAAAACACCAAACTATTACTTTTATCATTACTCTTTCTCATCCTCCTTCTAAAAAATTTTAAAATCCCAAAACTTTTATTACCGCTCTTAATAGAAACCCACTCCACAATTTTTCAACGCCACCTAATTCTCTCGAAAAGGGCAAAGGGCTTTAATCTCAACTATCTTGTCTAGTACCTTGCGAACCCTTCTTTGGGTAGCCCTTGGGAAGTTCGGGAGTTAAATTATATTAAAAAAATCTATTTCAAATTTCTTTTAGTTTCTCTTTTCTTTTTTCTAGTTTATTTATTTCTCTTTCTCCTCTTCTCTTCTTTTAGTGCATGACCCGCGGGAGTCCGTCGATTATTTTGGACTTGGACCACGAAATTTAGCGTACTCTTCGGATAAGATCACAATTTCAAGGCCCTACTCTCCAAGTATCGGTTGAGGACTCCGAGTCACTTTCTACTTTAAGAATGAAAGAACCCCACGTGGAGGAGGTTGTGCATAGGCTTATGTCCTATTATGCATGACCGAATCTAGAGGGAACAGAATCTAGTATAGTTCGCCCTGCGATAGCTAATAATAACTTTGAACTGAAGCCTAGCATAATTCAAATGGTGCAGCAGTATGTGCAATATGACAGAATTCAAGATGAAGATCCAAACGCACATATAACAAGCTTTCTTGAGATTTGTGACACCTTCAAGATAAATGGTGTTACAAATGATGGTATTAGGCTAAGATTATTTCAGTTTTCTCTTAGAACTAAGGCTAAGCAGTGGCTGAACACTCTACCTAAAAATAGCATCACAACATGGGATCAATTAACTGAAAATCTTTTGGCAAAGTACTTTCCGCTAGCTAAAACTGCAAAACTTAGGAACGACATTTCTGCTTTTGGACAAATAGACTCCGAAACCTTATATGAAAATTGGGAAAGATTTAAAGAATTATTAAGACGATGCCCACATCATGCACTGCCTGTATGGTTACAAGTGCAGATGTTTTCACGGGCTAAATCAAAATACAAAGCAAAAGATAGACGCAGCATCTGGCGGTACTTTAAACCATAAGACCCCGGAAGCAGCTCTTGATCTTTTCGAGGACATGGCCATGAACACTTATCATTGGAATGTGCCTAGGTCCCTCCCAAAAAACCAACAGGTATCTTTGAAGTGGATAATGTCTTCCATCTCGCTCTGCAAGTTGAAATATTAAGCAAAAAAATTACGGAGATGACTGCTGCCTCCGCCCCTCAGGTATGGGAATCTTCAACCTTTATTCCCAAAAAATGAGATTATGTTAATAATATGCCTAGAAATGCTTTCAATAATTTTTCTAGTGCGAATTTTCCTGTGCCCGGTTTTGTTTTTCCAAATAGTTATAATCCTGCTTTAAGAAATCACCCGAATTTTTCGTGGAGTAATCCATCGAACGCGATGCGCCCACCACCTCAAAATGATTTTTCTGCACCACCACCACCTCTTCAAAACTATCCAAAACCTCCGAGCTTGACGGAGTTACTTTCTAAATATATAACCACAAATGACGCTACTATTAGAACCTTAACCGGAAGAGTTAAAAGTCAAGAAAATCAAGTAGGACAGCTCGCAAAAATAATTTCTGAGCAACCCACAAGGTCTCTCCTTCCAATACCGAGCCCAACCTGAGAGAGAAAGCGAAAGCTATAACTCTTCAGAGTGAGAATCAAGTTTCCGGTAGTGTTAGTGAAGATCCTGAGGCAAGCTCCTCCCCTATTTTTAAAAATCAAAGCTCTGCCACCGTTTTAAATTTTCCACCCTCTGCTGAAGAAGTTATCACCCCCGTTTTAGAAAAAGACCTCACTCCACCACCCATATTTAAAAATAATCAAACTCTGCCATACCCTTCCGAACTTAATAAGCAACATCAAGATAATCAGTACTCCCGCTTCTTAGAAATGTTCAAGCAAATCCACATAAATCTGCCCTTCCACGAAGCGATCTCCCAGATGCCGAAGTACGCTAAGTACTTTAAGGACCTCTTGACAAACAAAAAGAAGTTAGAGAACCTTTCGAATATTAAGTTAAATGTCGAGTACTCTAGGGTCTTGACAAATGATTTACCAAAGAAAATTAGTGACCCGGGTAGTTTTTCTATTCCATGTGTCTTTGGTGATCTTTTTGTCAAGAACGCATTGGCCGACTTAGGTGCAAGTATAAACCTTATGCCCCTCTCGTTGTTTAAGAAGTTAGGAATTTGTAGCCTCAACCCCACACGCATGAGTATCCAGCTCTCCGATAGATCTGTCAAATACCCGTTAGAAATAGTGGAGGATTTCTTAGTAAAAGTCGACAAATTCATCTTCCCGGTGGATTTCGTCATATTGGACATCGAAGAAGACGTCGAGATTTCCCTGATCCTTGGGCGACCCTTCCTTGCCATGTCCCGAGCTATCATTAACGTAAGCAATGGTAAGCACTTCCTTTTAGTAGGCGATGATGAAGTGACTTTTTCTATCACCCCCTCGATGAAGAACACCCTAGCAAATGACGACTCCTATTTTTTGTGGATGCCCAAAGTGAAGAACCCTCATATTGCCTCTCTATTTGAAAAAGTATTTTCTGATTTTTGTTCCTCCTCTACTCTTCCAACTTAATCGATGCACCTAAGTGAAGAATCCTCCTATCGCCTCTCTAAATTTGAAAAAGAATTTTCTTATTTGTGTTCCTCCTCTACTCTTCAAACTGAATCGCAACAAGAAGCCGTCATGGCCACTAGCCCCTCCCCTTTTAATTTTCCGTTAAAAAAGGTCCACAAAGAAAGTTTTTGAAAAAGAACGAATTTCTAAAACCTCTTATGAAGACCCCCCTACCCTAAAATTGAAAGAACTTCCTGAACATCTTAGGTATGCCTTCATAGAAAAAGATTCTAAGTTACTAGTAATAGTTTCGACCTACCTCCCAGATTCGCAAAATGATAAACTTCTTTTAGTTTTACGTAAACATCGCCGAGCTATTGCCTGGAAAATTTCTGATATCAAGGGCATAAGCCCATCATTCTGCACTCACAAAATTTTAATGGAAGATAATTCGCGTAACTCCATACAACCTCAGCGTCGTATAAACCCGAACATGAAAGAAGTAGTTAAGGGCGAGGTTATGAAACTCTTAGACGCAGGAATTATCTATCCTATATCTGATAGTAAGTGGGTTAGCCCAGTCCTAGTAGTGTCAAAGAAGGGAGGGATAATGGTAGTTAGTAATGAGAATAATGAATTAATCCCGACACAGACATTGACAGAGTGGTTAATGTGCATAGATTATCGTAAGTTAAATGACGCCACCCGCAAGGATCACTTTCCCTTGTCGTTCATTGGTCAAATTATAGAATGATTATCCGGCAATAGCTTTTATTTCTTTCTCGATGGCCTCTCGGGGTATTTTTAAATCCCCATCTCTCCCGAGTACAAAGAGAAAACTACGTTTACTTGTCCCTTTGGCACCTTCGCCGACCGAAGAACGCTGTTGGGATTGTGCAATGCACCAGCTACATTCCAACGATATAGGCTCGCTATCTTTGACAAGTACGTAGAAAGCATTATGGAGGTATTCATGGATGATTTCTCCGTGATCAGTGACGCTTTTGATAGTTGTTTAGAAAACCTCAAAAAAGTCATAGAACGATGCAAAAAAACTAACCTTGCCCTAAATTGGGAAAATTGCCATTTTATGGTGAGGGAAGGATTAGTTTTTGTCATAAAATTTCTCCGAGAGGAATTGAGGTAGATATTACTAAGATAGAAGTTATCAAAAAGCTGTCGCCGCCTATGAACATAAAAGCTATAAGAAGTTTCCTAGGTCATGCTGGTTTCTACCGCTGCTTCACAAAGGGCTTTTCCAAGATCACCAAGCCCCTTACCCATCTCTTAGAAAAAGATGCCCCATTTATTTTTGATGACCTTTGCCTAGCTGCTTTTAATTTAATAAAAGAAAAATTAATTAATGCCCCGATTATGTTAGCTTCGGTGTGGGACCGTCCATTTGAAATCATGTGCGATGTGAGTAGTTTCGTGGTGGGAGCCGTATTAGGTCAACGCATATCTAAAAACTTCCACCCCATCTATTATGCTAATAAAATGCTTATATCTGCACAAGAAAATTACACCACGACCAAGAAGGAGCTCCTAGCTGTAGTATTCGCTTTTGATAAATTTTGCCCTTATATTACACTTTCAAAAATTATTGTTTTTACGGACCACTAGGGCCTAAAATATCTTCTTTCTATATTAGATGCCAAGATGCGCTTGATTCGCTGGGTCTTACTCCTCCAGGAGTTTGACTTAGAGATCCGTGATAAGCGAGGAGCCGAGAACTTATACGCCGACCATCTCTCCTGATTAGACAATCACTTTTATAGAAAAATTAGATGAAAAATCTTTTAAAGATTATTTTCCCAATGAGATGCTATTTTCAATTAACACATCTACTTCTCCTTGGTTTGCACACATCACCAACTACTTAGTGGCTTGTCTGCTACCAAAAGAGTTCTCCTCTCAATAAAAGAAGAAATTTTGTTATGAGTTGAAGAACTACTTTTGGGAGGACCCCCATCTTTTCAGAGTCTATGGGACCCAGTGATAAGGAGATGTGTTTCTTATGAAGAAGGTTTAGATATTATTAAACATTTGCATGAAGGACCAACAGGTGGGAACTATCAAGTTGCTCGCACCTCTCACAAAGTGCTAAGCGCGGGTTTTTACTAGCCTAGCCTATTTAAAGACGCGCAAGCATTTGTGAGTGGGTGTGATAGTTGCAAACATTCGGGTAATATTTCCAATAAAAATTAAATGTCATAAAATTATTTCCCCGAGTGCGAAGTTTTCGACCTCTAGGGAATTGATTTTGTTAGCCCTCTTCCTTCTAGCTTCGAAAATAAGTATATTTTAGTTTTTGTCACTTATGTTTCACGTTGGGCTGAAGCCCAAGCTCTTACTACGAACGACGCCCGAGTTGTAGTTACGTTCTTACAAAAAATTATTTTCTCGATTCGGAATGTCGCACGCCATCGTTAGCGATATGAATTACCATTTCTACAACCCTCAGTTTTCTTAAATCCTTACTAAATACGACATTACGCATAAGTTTTCAACTTCCTACCACCCCAAAACTAACAGACAAGTCAAAGTAGTAAAGAGAGAAATTAAAAGAATTTTATAAAAGAGTGTTTCCACCTCTAGAAAAGACTGGTCAACCAAATTCGACGACGCTCTATGGGCCTACCAAACAGCATACAAAACCGTACAACTCGAAAACCGCGCTTTTTGGGCCTTAAGGTTTTTAAATTTTGATCCCCACTCTGTGGGCGACCTTAGAAAATTTCAACTCAACGAACTCGACGAGTGGTGCTCTTACGCATACGAGAAAAACAAATTTTATAAAGAGCGGATGAAACGTTTTCACGATAAACACTTTAGGCACCCAAAAAAAATTTAAGCCAGGCGACCAAGTTCTTTTGTATAACTCTCGATTACGTCTATTTACGGGGAAATTAAAGTCGCGATGGTCTGGGCCGTTTTTTGTTTTAAAAGTTTTTCCTTATGGTGTTGTTTTAATTTCACACCCTGATAAGGTCAATTTCAAAGTAAATGATCAGCGTTTTAAACTATATTTCTCTGTTCATGATGATGTCAGTCCAAACATTGTTAAATTTCTGCTACACGAACTCTAACTTCGAACTTTTATTTTTTTGTTAAAAACTTCAATTATTATTATTTTGGACAAAATATTTTTGGACATTATTATTTTGGTGCGTCGAGCTTTTGCAATTGTGATTGCCTGCTCTAATGTCGCTAAATCCATCACGAAGTCCAAAGAAGACATTTCATGAAGATCCAAAGCGCAAGCAAGGGGGAGCGGTATCACTCAGCTTTCGGAGCGAATAAATCCGGGGAAGTACCTATTTTTTAATTCTGTACTTTCAATTCTACAATTTCATTTTCTCTCCTTCTCTAACCTCCTTTCTCCATTGAGGACAATGTCTATTTTAAGCTTGGGGGAGGACTTCCTCCTTCGTTTTGCTTATGTGTCAATATTTTGCTTTTTGTGAATATTTTTCAAAAAAAAATTGAATATCTTAAGAATCCAAAAAAATTGAAAATATTTCAAAATTAAAAAATATATATGTTTTTTGTTTTTACTTTAATAATTTAGACGTTTTGGTATTTCAATAGTACTCCTTGTTTTTGTTTTGTTTTTCTTAAAATCTCATATAAACAACTTAATTAATTATAATAATTCTAATCGCCCTTCTTAATTATGTTTCACAAGTAAAATATTGGTCATGCTGTGTTTCTAATTCGCGGTAGCATGTTAACGTAAAACGTTTTTTCTACAACTCGCATTTCCATTATGGTTTTCGTTCTTTATTTTATTTACTTTCTCAAAAATTCATCATCCACTATTTTCTTTTTCGTTTTTGGATAATTTTTGTAATGTCAACTTTTGAATAGCATAGTAGATGTGAACGTTCCAAGTCACCGATTATTTCTATTTTCAAAATAATTGCATCAATCTTATTTTATTATCTAGGACTTACTTTTTGAAATTTTTCAAAATCTATGTTTTAAATAAATTTAAAAACATGAATATGATTTAGGCCGTTTTTGTTTTCGTTTGAGCTTTCCTGCCAACCTAAAAACTTTCACCACAAGTTAGCCGCTTTTTGAGCCTTTTTTCCAATTTCATTTGATAGCTCCTCTTTTCATATCATTTTCACCAAAGCCAAAATTTCCAACGAATCTAATCACACTAGCCTTTTTGAGTTTTAAAAAAAATAAAAATTCCATGATTATGATAGATATTTTTTGATATTTTGGGAGAAGTTTTTGAAAAAAGTATGCTCAAAAGAAATGTTTGCTTTTGTTTGGCCAATTCAAAATGAAAATAAAAATATTTATGGCCTTTGTTTTGAAAAAGAAAAAAATGGAAAAGAAAAAAGAAAAAAAAATATTTTGTTTAAAATGAAAATTTTTGAAACTCTTTGTTTTGGTTTACTGTGATTTTAAGCCTCCATGTTTATCTCTGAATTCCACTCCTAATCATAATCTTAAACCAAACGCTTCGATCCTATTAAGTCCTTTTGATTCATGGTTTTGAATTTTATTTAATAACTAAGAAAAGAAGAAAAGTAAATCAATATTAGTTTTGGATTTAAACTTTGATTTTTATTATTTAATTGATATAATTATAATGCATTGCTTGGATCTAGTAACAACCCAATGCATTTTATCATATTCGTTGCTTTGCTTAAATCTATTTAAAGAATTTCGTCAAAATTTTTGATGATTTATTTTTATTGAGTAAAGTTTATAAAAGTTAAACCATACCTAAATAATTGTTTTACATTTACGTTTCACTTTTTCCCTACTTAGAATTTCGCATAGTACTTGTGTTAGCATACTTAGAATCTTTTGATTAGTCACTTTTTATGATTATCTAGTTTTTATATTTTTGCTTGGGGACAAGCAAAGCTTAAGCTTGGGGGAATTTGATAAGACGTTTTGTAGCCTAAATAATTATCATATTTTGTAGTTTTGAAGGCGCTAATCGTGTCTTATTAGCTTAATTTATATTTTTCTTATGTAAATATTATTGCCACTAACATTTTCTTGTTTTTTTGCAGGTTTCCAGAATTTTGGCCAAAAATGACCTGACACGCCCTCCTATAACGCCCTCCCTGGGCGTGTCACAGGGCATGTCACCCGATCCTGAGGAAGCTTGCTGACAGAGAAAAAATAACATGAAAAAACGGCTGTCATGCCCCCCGACACGCCTTCCCCGTGCGTGTCCCAGGGCGTGATACGGGGCGTGTCGCCCTCTGCCCGAAGTCTGTCGCCGCATTAAATGAATTTTCTCCTCTGCATGCTAACAGTACTGTCACACCCCCCATCACAGGCGTGACTAAAGGCATGTTCGCCCCCTTTTCCAAGACTGACGGATTTCCGACCAATGATTGAGACTTGATGTACGTGTCACGCCCCCCCTACATAGGCGTGACCCAGGGCGTGTCAGCCATCGTACAGAAGCAATCATCATTCTTGCTAGAATCCAGAACCTGAGGTAAACCTCGTACGTGTCACGCCCTCCCTTGGTGTGACCAAACTGAGAATTTTTCCTATAAATTTAAGACTCCCCTTTCCATTTTAGAACAAGCTTGGGTTGAGAGGGGAGGTGCTACCCTTTTGTTTACTAGTGTTTTTTATGCTTTTTCTCCCTCTCTCTCTCTCTCTTTCTCATTTTAGTTTTCCTTAACCCTAGTTTAGTTTTAGCTTTTGTAATAGCTTTTGTTGTAATCTTTGCTCTTGCTCTAGTTTCTTAATGTAGGGATAGAATAGGTTTTCAATTTCATGCAATTGTAATTTTCATTTCAAATAGTTGTAGCTCTCTTACTTATTAATATAAGTGCCCTTGTTTACTTGTTGTTATTATGCATTTCTAATCATCCCTCCTCCTCAACTTTGCTATGATTAACTAATCCTCCTTTTACTCGATCATGATGATCCGAGGTTCCAGTGATTTGGTATGATGCTTTGAATTTACCTTTTCTTTTTAGGGTTTAGGCCTTCAAATTACTCTTGATTTTTCTCGTTTGAAATTATATTATCGATATATAATTTCCAATAATGCTTTCATTCTTAGCTAGCCAAGAGGCCTATAGTTTGAAGTGAGATTTCAAGTGTAAAGAGAGTTGTATGCACCCCTCGAGAGAGGCATACATCCAAATATCCCAGATTGGAGTAAAATCCAATAGTGGGGTTCATCACGTAAAGCGAGCTTTAGGCCTCCGATTTAGACGAGAGTCGGTCGGACCTTCCTAAACTCAGTTTGGCATGACTTTGAGGGAAGCGTGTTCAAGCTTTAGGAACTTCCACGGTAAAATACCTTTACCCTATTAAAATTAGGTTTATTTTTCGTATTTTTAATCGACTATAGTCGAGGTGATTCTCGATCGTGTGCATTTCCATTTCATTGTGCTAATCCTTCGTTGTAATCGCTTCTTTTATGCTCTCTACTAAGCTGCATTTAGTTCTCCTTTAGTGCTATTTTCCTTTCATTTAGAGCGTATAATTTTCTCTTTATCCCTAAATATTTTTTGTCGATAAAATAATAGTCTTCATGTGAGTAAGTGTACTTAACAGTTCCCGGATTTCAATACGACCCTTGTGTCCCCTAGCAACAGTTCGATAGGTATACTTGCCTAGGTTGATTGCTAGTTCGGCTCTCTTTTCTTAAGCGAAAAGCGATCAACAGAGTCGGATTTTCAGGAGAAGTCTTTCCTCTTCTCTTTTCCCATAAAGAACAAACAATACTAGCAAGGAGAATGATGTCGCCAAGGAGAGTGACGAGATCCATGGCCAAAAATATCGGAACCAAGGTGAGCTTCCTACCCTCTCCCTTGAGGCTAGATCTGTAGTTATTTCTTGTAGAGATGCCGACTCAAAAAATTTTTGACTTGCGAGATGAAGATTTCTTAGGAAGAGACCATTCTAGGGCATGTGCCCTAAGCATAGTGATGTCTTCAACCTCTCCCCTCTCCTTGAGTTGATGGTGGACTTGGTTCGTGAAGATAAAATGGTCTCATGAGGGTGAATAAGGGTGGAGGAATTTCTGGACATTGTTTGAACATATGGCTTAATGAAGAAGATGTATTGATGTCGTTCATCTTGCTTTAAGATGCGTGCAGAAATCTGTTTTCTGCACGCAGCAGTCTTCGAGTCCATTTTCGGACATGATGAGGGCGGATCTGGGTTGTGGGCTGAACATGAAAGTTGTAGCCCACAGAAGGGCCTTTCCAACGAGTGGTTATACGCATTCACAGGATTCCTTGTTACCTAGGGAATCACCGATCGAAGTTGTTGTACAGTAATCTTTCCTGCACATATAGTTCTCTTGTTTGTGTTGAATCGGCTTGGGATTTGGTAGAGAGATTGTAGAACAATAATGTTAATGTTTTGGTGAATTTAGTATATAAGTAATCATGATAAGATAGGGCTAATGGCATCTGTTGGATAAATCCTTAATGAACAAATGGTGTAGTGAAGTGTTCTTTAACGAGATGATTTGGTGGAGGTTAGTAAACGAATGGGTTGATGAGTTTGGATGGTATGAATAATTTAACTATGTGAACCGATAAGGATGTGCTTGATAATAACAATGTGTTGGATATCATTTGGAAACAATTTGTTTGAAGCTAATTTATGGCCATGTGAGATGTTTAACAGATTGCATTCAGTAGTCCACTTCTTAGAGTTGTGTCTCCCTACGGGTAGTAGTGTGGGGTTGGTATGTCGTATGAGGTGGAAAGCCACCTGCATAAGTAATAAACCCTTGTGTGGTATGGAAATGTTGAAGGGTTGGAAGTGCATGTATTTTTACCGCACTAGAATGATGTGTTGATAAGGGACTCGGTATGGAGCCCTTGCATGTTGTTGAGCACGGGATGTGGGTAATGAAAAGATACTCATTGTGGAGCCCTACATGTCAAATATGTTGGTAACCTAGATTGGATTTGAGTTCATTCTTCTCTTTTAGTCCCTTGACCCAAGATTTATCTATGGTCAAAGGTTAGTTGTTTAGTTAGATTGCTCTAGTTGTAGAGTTGTCACTTATCCAGATGAAAATTTGGTTAAATTGTATTTGGTTTGACTATGGTCGAACGCCGCTCACTATCGTCTATCGACTGCTCGACGATCGTCTATCAGTTGGTCTACTATCGTCAGTCAGCAGATCGTCTATCTCTGAGTTAGTTCAACTCTTGTTAGCTCGACGTTCTGTGGAATCTGCCTCATCGATCGTCGAACCCCACTCGACTTCTTTTGACCAAACAGATTTCTTGATAGTTCAACTATCTGCTTGGATAGTTAAACTATCTGATAGTTCGACTATCTATTTGATAGGTCGACTATCTGTCTTACTTGATAGTTCGACTATCTGTCTTGATAGGTCGATTATTTGTTCTGTTTGATAGTTCGACTATCTGCTTTGATAGTTCAACTATCTGATAGCTCGACTATCTGTTTGATAGGTCGACTATCTGTTTTTCTTGATAGTTCAACTATCTGCTTGGATAGTTCAACTATCTGATAGCTCGACTATCTATTTGATAGGTCGACTGTCTGTCTTCTTTGATAGTTCGACTATCTGCTTGATAGGTCGACTATCTGTTTTGCTTGATAGCTCGACTATCTGTCTTCTTTGATAGTTCGACTATCTGCTTGATAGGTCGACTATTTGTTTTGCTTGATAGCTCCACTATCTGTCTTGATAGGTCGACTATCTGATAGCTCGGCTATCTGCTCTGATAGGTCGACTATCTGGTGTGGTAGTTCGACTATCGTCTTTGATAGTTCGACTATCTGTGTCGTTCGACTATCTGTTCTGATAGGTCGACGATCTCTGTGCTTCGGTCGACGATCTCCGAGGGTCGTTCGACGTTCTTCTGTCTGTCTTTAGTAATTTTGTACTCCTTCTATTCTATGATTTAATTCCTGTTTATTTAGCTCATTTTATTAAAAGATTATTTCATTGATTTTTTGCATACATCTCAAGGTAATCTTTGCTCCATCCTTTGTGCATAAGTCAAGCTTTATCTGACAAAGTTCTTTGTCTTATTAGTTGAAATATCTTTTTGCTTTATCTGCCATGCTGTCCTTTATAGCCGTTAGACTCAAAAAGTCTTCTTTGGCCGTAAAGAGTTTAGTCTGATGTGACTTTCTTTAGTACTCCTTTTATCAGATTGGATTTGCAGCTTCTTAGAAAGCTTTATCCCCTTATAGCATGTCTGCCTGCAGGATATGTTTTGCTTTATGCTTTTTGCAGCCCAGTTTGAAGATCTCAGAAGAAGACAAAATTCAAACCAAGCTTAGAGCCGTTGCAAAGGCCCATATATAAAGAGCTTCTTTTGAAAGAAGAAAAAATACACAATAACAAGAGACACAAGATATACAGATTAAAAGCAAGAAGAGTTATAGCTCTCAGTCATTGATACATTCAACTGAGAAGATAATCCCTCTTCAACATTCTTCTTCAATCCTGAGTCCATCCTGCTTACAGGAACATTCACTCAGTGCCTCAAGAAGAAGAAGAAGAAAGAAAAGCCATTGAAGAAGAACAATCATTCTACAATCAAGAGTCTTCTTCAAGCTTCTCCTTCAGAACTTCAAGACAGTTCTTTGTCTCAAGTTCAGAAGAGTTCCTGCACCCTGAAGCAAGACTTCTTCCTGGATATTCTCTAAGCTAAGGGGGAGCCTTGATTCTTTAGAGCTTTCAAGCTCTGTGCAATCCACTAGCTTCTCTAATCTATTTTAACAATAGAGAAGAAACTTTAACTCTCTCAACCTCCTGTATAAAGGGTTATTACTCCCTTCAAAAGTGAACCTTGGTGGCAGGGCACCTGATCAAAAACCTGTGTTGGATTTTGAGCTCCTGATCAAAAGCTCAAAGGGTCTACTTGATCTACCTGAAGCAGATCAGTTGGTGGCAGGACACCTGAACAAAAACCTGTAGTGGATTCCTACCAGGGTGGTAGAAGAGTGGACATACCAATTTAGAGGGAACAACTATAAACTTCTTGTGTCATCGGTGTTGTTCATTTAATATTTTCACTGTGGCTGTGAGTAGAAATAACTAGGATTGCTAGTTGCTGTGATAGGACCAAAGCTCAACTGTAATTACAGTTAGCTTTCTCAAGTGCACTTCACTTTGTGTTAGGCTCTAGGGTTTCAAATATCTATAAACTCATTCCACAAATTAACTCTTAGGGAGTTGAGTAGGGTGTCATAATTTTTGAATACTCTATTCACCCCCCCCTCTAGAGTTGTATCTATCCTCACTTTCAATTGGTATCAGAGGGAGGTTTACTGACTGTACAGGCTAACACCTGAGTCACAAGATCCTGATAGATACCAAGCTTATAGATTTTCACTTCATGGCCCAGTCTATGGATTACTCTAGCACCAGACCTCCAGCTTGCAACATTTCATTATGACAACATCCTCTAATTCTCATTTGCGCAGGTTCTTACTTATCACGCTCAGTCATACGGAAAAAAGGAATCTTTCTAAGGATGATGCTTGCGGTCTTCGCCTGCCCACCCTTTTTTTGTATAAGCGCTTTTGATAGCAGCATTGTGAAACTCGTGCTCGTGCTGGCTTCTCAAACCAAGGTTGTGGCTAAGTTTAGCATCTGGAAGGCAAGAATAAAATTATATATGAACTCTATTGATGAAGACATTTTCTCTTCTATTTTGATAGGACCTCCAACACCTCCTACTGCAGCCACTGCTACAACATCTACAAATCTCAGTGCAGTGCCTCCTACAGACTATAATGATGCCTACAAGAAGGCAAAGATAGCTGATGCCAAAGCTATGAACATTCTGGCTCAGACTATGTCTGATGAAATCTTCCAGTAAGTGGCTGATTGCACCTCTTCAAAAGCCATGTAGAACTCACTGAACCAGATTGTAGCTGGTTCAGCTGATGAAAGGAAGGACAGAAGGTCCAACCTTATATCCCAGTATGAAAACTTCAAGAAGACTGAAGTTGAATCAGTTGAAGCCATATACATAAGGCTCAGCTCAATCATCAATGAGCTGCAAACCCTTGATAAGGAGATTATATTAATAGAGGTCAATGATAAGATACTGATGTGCTTCCCCAACACATGGGATCTTAGGATCTGGCCTATCAAGGAGGCCAGAAGTACAAATGAAATCTCAACTGAAGCTCTCCTTGGCAAGCTCAAGTCTTTTGAGCAAGTGCTAAAGACCAGGGAAGTTGAGGCTGAAGTAAAGACTCCAAATCCAGCAAGAAAAGAGAAAAATCTTGCTCTCAAAGCTGCTGATGCTTCTGAAGGAAGCCAATCCAATGAGGAGCTGATGGCACTCTTTGCCAAAAGGTTTCTCAAGATGGGAAGAAAAGACTTCAGAAAGAAATCTTCAAGATATGAAGATAAACCAAGGTATGACAGATCTCCTGCTAAAGAAATTATTTGTTATGGTTGCAGGAAACCTTGACACATTCTACCAGATTGTCCAGAGAAAAAGAGCAAAGAAAAGAGAAAAGAAAAGGAACATCACAAGAAGCACTCCAAGTCCTCCTCCTACAAAAATAAGAAGAAGTAGAAAGGGTTTGTTGATGAGACCTGGAGTGATTCAAATGAGGAATCTTCCTCCTCAAGCTCTAGTGAAGATGAGGAAGAAAAGAAGGCAAAGGAAATCTTCCTTATGGCAATTAATGCCTGCAGCAACCACTCAGCTGCAGAGAGTTCTGATGATGATGAAGAAATGCCTACAAAAGATCAGGTATTATCTTCTTATGATTTTTCTTCTTCTGAATTTAAATCCCTTTGCTTAGATTAAAGGAAATTAAGGAACTCAGAAATAAGTTAGCTGAATCAGAATCTATTTCCATTGAAAATGCTAGGCTAGAAGCAGAACTCACTAAGTCTAGTGAAGAAATAAAGTTTCTTAAAAATTAACTAGCAAAGTCTAAAAGATTAGAAGAATTTTTAAATGGTAGAAGCCTTAAGCTGCTAGAAATCACCAGCATGACAAACACTAGGTCAGGCAATAATAAGCTAGGCTTATGAGCCTCATCAAGTGAACCCCCTTTGGTTCTTAAAAATCATCTTTCAACTCCAGTGAACTTTATTTCAGCTGATGGAATAAAGAACACTGACCATGTAAAACAAGTTAATCAAGCCTTAAATAAAGTTAAGAGAGAAAAGAGAAAGCAAAAATTTAAGGAGCTACAAAAAGCGTCGAACGCTGCTCGACGATCAAAGGCTCAATGGTCGAACGAAGCTCGACGATCTGAGCATCCATCGTCGAATGCTGATCGACGATTTCAATTTGATTTTCAAAATTACAACCAGAACCTTAGAAACCCTAATATAAATAGAAACCCTAGGTTTGTGGACCCATTAACTGCTTGGAGTATCCTACCTAGGAGATCTGACCCTTTAGGATATAAACCCCAACCTGCTTATTTTTTTATTTCAAGTTTTCATTATATGAAGAATAATGGGCCCAAGGTTACCTGGGTCCACAATGTCTAATTATCTATTCTGCAGGTGAAGACCTATCAGATTACTAAAGATAAATGGTATTTGGATAGTGGCTGTTCCAAACATATGACAGGAAATAAAGACAATCTGTCAAGATTCAAGGCCAAGCTTGGACTAAAGGTGATCTTTGGGGATTCTAGCTATGGTCAAATTGAAGGATATGGTGGGACTACCATTGGAGCAGTAACTTTCAAGAGGGTTGCATATGTAACTGGACTGAAGCACAACCTTATCTCAGTAAGTCAGTTATGTGATGCAGGATATCAGGTATCTTTCACTAACACTCTCTATAATATTACTTTAAATAGTAATGTTGTGTTAGTAAGCATTAGACAAGATAATATTTATTTAGTAGATTTTAATTCAACCCTTTCTGAAATCTGCTTATTTAATGAAGTAACAAATAACAACACCCTATGGTATAGGAGGCTTAGCCATGTTAACCTCAAGAACATATCTAGGTTATCTAAATACAACCTTGTTAGAGGTTTACCTTCTTGCCCCTACAAGAAGGAGAGCCTATGCAAGGCTTGTCAATTAGGCAAGCAAACCAAAAATTCCTTTAAATCTGTAAATAAAAGTGATCCACCTAGAATCCTGTATTTATTACATTTGGACCTTTTTGGCTCAATAAATGTACAGAGTCTAGGAGGGAATTATTGCACTTTAGTAATTGTAGACGACTTCTCTATGTTCACTTGGGTGTTCTTCTTGAGAACTAAGGCTGATAACTTCAAAGTTCTTATAGACTTTCTACTATGTGTGCAGACTGAGTATTCTACTCACGTTGCCTTGATCAGAAGTGATCATGGTACTGAGTTTGATTCTCTTCTCATGCAAGAATTCTGTGAGAAAGAAGGTATCAAACATAGTTTCTCTGCTCCTAGAACTCCCCAACAAAATGGGGTAGTGGAAAGGAAGAATAGAACCCTGATTGAAGTTGCTGGTACATTATTGGCAGATGCTAACATGCCTCTTTTTTATTGGGCAGAAGCTGCTAGCACAGCTAATTATGTCGTGAACAGATGTCTTATACACAAGCTTAAGAGTAAAACTCCTTATGAGTTGCTTAAAGGAAAGAAACCTAAAATTAATTATTTTAGAGTATTTGGTTGTGTAGTATACATTCATAACAATAACAAAGAATACCTTAGAAAGTTTGAAGCAAAATCTTCAATGGGAATTTTTCTTGGATATTTCCAAGTAAGAAAAGCTTATATGGTATTTAATAAATCATCTTCT
The DNA here is from genome assembly GCA_039513925.1 of Platanthera zijinensis. Taxonomy (NCBI): domain Eukaryota; kingdom Viridiplantae; phylum Streptophyta; class Magnoliopsida; order Asparagales; family Orchidaceae; genus Platanthera; species Platanthera zijinensis. The sequence goes on from CM077086.1 coordinate 98,758,927, forward strand.
AAAATTGAGGAATTTTTACATGTTTCTTTTGATGAATCTCAGATGTTTTATAAGGAGAAGGAAACTTCCCCTTCCTCAAGTTCATTGCAGGTACCAGAATCTAATAAAGATGTCACTCAAGAGATTCTCTATCTATCAACTCTTCATATCACTGATTCAGACAGTGATGAAGACTTTGCAGAAGTTGTTGTTGTACCACCAACAGTTGATCCAATTCCACCAGAGGAATTAATCCCAACTGTTGTTGAAGATCACATCCCACCTGTTGATCTTGTCACACTTAGAGATCATCCTACATCTCAAGTGATTGGAGATATATCAGCTGGTTTACAAACAAGACAGCAATTAAGATAGGATGTGATGCATGCTTGTTTCCTTTCAAAGGTTGAGCCCCTCACCATAAAAGATGTTGAGCTAGATCCCCACTAGATCATTGCTATGCAAGAGGAACTCAATCAGTTTGAAAGATGTAAAGTATGGAATTTGGTTCCTAGACCAAAATGCCAATTGATCATAGGCACCAAGTGGGTGTTTAGAAACAAGTTGAATGCAAATGGAATTATTATATGGAATAAAGCTAGGCTTGTAGCTCAGGGCTACAGACAGGAGGAAGGTATAGATTATGACCAAACCTTTGCTCCTGTTGCAAGGCTAGAGGCAATAAGGATCTTTCTAGCCTATGCAGCCTATATGAAGTTTAAGGTCTTTTAGATGGATGTCAAGAGTGCCTTCCTAAATGGTGAGCTAAAGGAAGAGGTATTTGTTGAACAACCTCCTGGGTTTGTCTCTTCAACTCAGCCTTCATTTGTGTACAAGTTGCAAACAGCTCTTTATGGACTTAAACAAGCACCCAGAGCCTGGTATGAGACTCTAGCTAATTTCCTATTAGAGCACAACTTTGTTAGGGGAGTAGTTGATAGAACCCTTTTCGTTAAGCACCACAACGACACAATCCTGTTAGTTCAAGTGTATGTGGATGATATTATTTTTGGCTCCACTAATCCCAAACTATGCAAAAAGTTCTCTGACTTGATGCATTCTAAGTTTGAGATGAGTAGTATGGGTGAGCTGTCTTACTTTCTTGGTCTCCAAGTAAAGCAAGATGCTGATGGCATCTTCATCTCTGAATCCAAATATTCCAAGGAATTGGTAAAGAATTTTAGGATGGTTGATGCTTCAGCAATGCATACACCTATGGCTATTAATGTAGTTATAGATTCTGATGATCAGGGTAAGCCAATTGATCAGAAAAACTATAGGGCCATTATTGGTTCCCTATTATATTTAACTGCAAGTAGACCAGATATAATGTTTGATGCATGCATATGTGCTAGATTCCAGGTCAGCCCCAAGGAATCTCATTTGATTCTTCAAAAGAGAATTTTGAGATACTTGAAGGGATGCCCAAATCTAGGACTATGGTACCCAGCAGAATCAGAATTTGAGTTAATTGGATACTCTGATTCTGACTATGCTGGTTGTAGAGTTGACAGGAAAAGTACTTCAGGAACTTGTCAGTTCCTGGGAGAGAGATTTGTCTCTTGGTTTTGTAAGAAGTAGGCTTCTGTCTCAACTTCAACTGCAGAGGCTGAATATATAGCAGTTGCTAGTTGTTGTTCACAGATCCTGTGGATTCAAAACCAGCTTTTGGATTATGGGTACACACACAAGAACACGAAAATCATGTGTGACAGTACCAGTGCTATCTCCATTGCACAAAATCCTGTGCACCACTCTAGAACCAAGCACATTGAGATTAGACACCATTTCCTGAGAGATTGTGTGGAAAAGAACAAGATCAGCCTTGAGTTCATATCCACTGACATTCAGAGAGGTGATATTTTCACCAATCCCTTAGATGAACAGAAGCATCTGTTCTTTTTGGTTCAACTAGGCATGATTAGTGGAAAAGACTAAGTGTGACTTATGTCTTTGTTAAAATCTGTTTGAAGATCGTCGAACGACGTTCGACGCTAGTCGAACAGGTTGATCCTATCGTCGACCTACGGGCGATGACAGCTTATTTATTTGTTAAGACAGAAATAATCGAACGATTGATCGACTACTCTGCTTCAGGAAACGATCGTCGAACGACCGTTCGACTATCGTCTCCAGTATCTGTTAAAATAGATCGACGATTGTTGTTTTAATATAAAACCGATGGTCGACCTAGGTTAAGAGATCGTTCTTTTTGTCGTCGACGGAGATCGTCTTTTCGCATTCCGTCTTTCTGCTTGAGCCCTGCCTCGCGCTCTTTGTCGTTTCGCTTTCGTCGTCTCTCTCGTCTTCTCCAACCCAATCAATGGCGATTGCTCTAGCCCTTCTGTCAGTAATGAAGTTCGACGCTGGCTTCAGCATAGATTTTGACTCTCTCAGCGCATGTGATTATGAGATAGTAGAAATCCTCCAACTCTGTAAGGACCAAGGATTGGAAAGTCTAATGTCCACAAGGATCAAGATAAACGTCCCAGAGATTAAAGAGTGGGCCTTCACTTCGTCTTCTAGTGACGAATCTATGACTGGAACGATTGGCGGCGAAGAGGTAATTCTGACTCCCGCCATTTTAACTGATATTTTTGGATTACTGAATGGTGAAGAGGAATATAAGCAAGATACTCCAGAGTTTGGGAGGTTGTTGATTGAATTAGGATATCCTAAAGGTATTCCTTCTAAACTGCTAAAGTTTAATTTTCCGTAGAAGATAAAGTTCTTGGCTGAACTAGTCGGAAAAGTGCTTCTGAGCAAGCACTCTGCTCATGATAACATAACCAGGCAACAGTTTGCCCTGATGTGTGCAATAGTAAACAAGAAACAGATAAATTGGGCATGAGTTATGTTTGATTTGATAAGAAAGAAGAATAGCAAGAAGGAAGTATGCCTGGGTAGGGTACTTGGGATATTTCTAAGAGAAAAATACCCCCAGCTGTTGGTTACAGTCTGTACAACCATCAATGCCAGCAAGAAGATGGATCCAACTTTGTTTGTTAAGTGGAAAAGGAGTTTTCAGAAGCCTTCTCCAGCAGGGGTAGCTCCAGTTGTGTTTGAGAGCACAAGGACTGTTTCAGTCACTCCCCACCAACATGAAGCAGGCTCATCCATTCTCTCCATTCCATCCACTTCATCTGCATTACCATCCACTTCTACTGAAGTGCCATCCTCATCTACATTACCATCTTCTTCAACTACAGTTCCATCTACTTCAATTGAAGTACCATCTTCTGCCTCTCTTCTTCTTGAGTCCTCCACAATTCTCCATGCATCATCACCAGCATCTCCACTCCTTTCTCATCTTGCTAGGATTTCTCATCCTAGTTTTGATTTATTGGTTTTTGAGCTATCCACTCTTCCTCAGTCACCAATTCCTCATTCTGATCATATTGATCTTCTTGCATCCACCCATCAATCACCAGTTCACTCTCCATCTCATCAGGAGAACACTATCCTTGATGATCATCCATCTATTGTGATTCCCCCACCTTCCTTTGAAATAACTCCAGCCTTTATTTCAAGCATATTGGGGTTAATTACTCCTTCAATCAAAATCATGATTGAAGAAGCAATTGCCCCCCTCGTCTCTTCCATTTCTTCCCTGACTGCCTCCATCCAAGCTCTCTCAAAAACTGCTGAGACCTCTTCATTTAGGGGCCTGGTTTCAGTATCCACTGAAATAAGGCAGGGGGAGATGTTTCTTGAAGATGCCTCTAAACTTCCCCTGACCTCTCCTCTAGCAGAAATCACTCAAGCAGAGACAGAAACTGTTCCTAAATAGATAGCAGCCCCAGCTCTAGATCCCATAACATCTTATGTTATATTGCATGCGGAATTTGTTGTTAAAGTATGCCTCGAAGAAGCTTCTACTCCCTTTGTTGCCCTTTTCCTAGAAGGAGTCATTACCTCCTTTCTAGATGACTTATGAGAGTTAGGAAATTCTGAGGAAAATCCTGAAGGTAATTCATTTACTCATTTTCTTGACATGTTAACTGACATGCTATTCTTTTAATACCTAGAAGGGATGTTTCAATTTCATTTAGCAAATTTGTGTTCCTGATACTACAGATCTAGTGGAAGAAGTTCTAGCTGTCCAAGAACCTGTTCAACAACCTGCTCAAGAACCAGTACAAGAATCTGCTAATCAAGAGCCTGTATCTTCTCCTCCAGCTCAGGTAGCTGTGAATGATGAACTGGTCCTCATGACAGTTGCAGCTGAGATAGAGAAAGTTTCAGATATTCAAGAAGAAAAGTCTACAGTCTAGGATGACACCCTAGGACTAGATCTAGATACTCTTCTGGCACAGGATGCCCTAGAAGATGAGAAAGAAAATGCTGCTTTAAAAGATAAAGAAAAAGCTGTGCAAGAAGCTTTTGATCCTTATGATCATCATCCATCATCTAATTCTGAGGATGAGGATGACTCTGATGACTCAGAAGAATCTAAGAAAAAGAAATCTGCTAAAAAGAAAAGGAAAGCTGTTGCTCCTCCTCCACCTAACCCTGACCATGATATTCCTTATTATATATTGAAAGGAATAGATCCCAAGTCCAAGGAATATCAGCACTGGATGGGATTCTCCAAGAATCAGCAAAAGCAAAGAAAGAAATCTAAAAGATATGATAGTCCAACACCTAAATGGACCCCTAGAGGTCCTCCTCCTCCACCTCCCAGTGCAGGAGCTTCTGGTAATATTTCTACAAATCCTTCAGCCCTGTCTGCCAGATTCACTCCATCTTAATCTTATCAAAGGAATAGCAATTCTGGATACAAAGGCAAGATGCTGATTCAAGAGAACAAGTAAAGGAGGTAGTTTATCAGAAACCAACTTTTTCTCCTCCTCCTTCTCCCAAAAGAAGAGCATCTCCTTCCGAAGAAACCAAGAGCATATCTTCCTCAAAGCCAGCTCATGCAAAGAAAACAAATTCAAAAGGTAAAAGGATTATTCTCTCTGAAAAATCTAGTAAGAAATATACTGAGTTTGCTCCTCCTTCTTCATTAGTTATTCAAGAAAATAGAGAGCCAGCTGCTAGCTTGTTAGAACTCTCTACTAAATTTAAAGCTGTAATACCTTTAGATCCAACTTGTGAAAATGAATATGAAAGTCAAGAGCTTAATCCTGATTTCAGGATGGCTAGATTTCTTGAACTAGTTGGATCAGCCCAATCAGAAAAGCCAAAGCAGAAGGAAAAGATATCACAGGATTAACGACTATGTCTACATTCATAAAGAAGGAGCTAGATAAATTCCATGTTAGACCTGAGGTCTTTGATCCTTCAAAATATATGGAAAAGCATCCTGAAGCAGTAGTTCCAAGAACAGAAGAATCTATAATTATTGGAGAACAAGATCTAAAGTTATCAAAGAAAGAAGCTTTAGACCCTTTCATAAAAATTTCTTTTCTTCCTGGTTCCTCTGTATCTAAACCAGATTCTGATGATTCTTAAATTTCATTGATTGACAGTTATTTATTTGTCTGTTTGATTGAAGCTATCTGCTGCTTAGATATTTCCTTTCCTGTATTATATTTATTTTCAGTAGTTTGTTTTGTTTATTTTGTTTTGAGAGACTTAAACCAAATAGGGGGATATTGTTGGTACCCTAGATTGGATTTGAGTTCAGTCTTCTCTTTTAGTCTCTTGACCCAAGATTTATCTATGGTCAAAGGTTAGTTGTTTAGTTAGATTGCTCTAGTTGTAGATTTTTCACTTATCCAGATGAAAATTTGGTTAAGTTGTTTTTGGTTCAACTATGGTCGAATGCCGCTCGACTATCATCTATCGACTGGTCGACAATCGTCTATCAGTTGGTCGACTATCGTTAGTCAGCAGATCGTCTATCTCTGAGTTAGTTCAACTCTTGTTAGCTCGACGTTCTGTGGAATCTGCCTCGTCGATCGTCGAACCCCGCTCGACTTCTTTTGACCAGACAGATTTTTTGATAGTTTAACTATCCGCTTGGATATTTAAACTATCTAATAGTTCGACTATCTGTTTGATAGGTCGACTATCTGTCTTGCTTGATAGTTCGACTATCTTTCTTGATAGGTCGACTATCTGTTCTGTTAGATAGTTCGACTATCTGCTTGGATAGTTCAACTATCTGATAGCTCGACTATCTGTTTGATAGGTCGATAATCTGTTTTTCTTGATAGTTCAACTATTTGCTTGGATAGTTCAACTATCTGATAGCTCGACTATCTGTTTGATAGGTCGACTATCTGTCTTCTTTGATAGTTTGACTATCTGCTTGATAGGTTGACTATCTGTTTTGCTTGATAGCTCGACTATCTTTCTTCTTTGATAGTTCGACTATATGCTTGATAGTTCGACTATCTGTTTTGCTTGATAGCTCGACTATCTGTGTTGATAGGTCGACTATCTGATAGCTCGACTATCTGCTATGATAGGTCGACTATCTGGTATGGTAGTTCGACTATCGTCTTTGATAGTTCGACTATCTGTGTCGTTCGACTATCTGTTCTGATAGGTCGACGATATATGTGCTTCGGTCGACGATCTCCGAGGGTCGTTCGACGTTCTTCTGTCTGTCTTTAGTAATTTTGTACTCCTTCTATTCTATGATTTAATTCCTGTTTATTTAGCTCATTTTATTAAAAGATTATTTCGTTGATTTTGTGCATACATCTCAAGGCAATCTTTGCCCCATCCTTTGTGCATAAGTCAAGCTTTATCTGACAATGTTCTTTGTCTTATTAGTTGAAATATCTTTTTGCTTTATCTGCCATGCTGTCCTTTATAGCCGTTAGACTCAAAAAGTCTTCTTTGGCCGTAAAGAGTTTAGTCTGATGTGACTTTCTTTAGTACTCCTTTTATCAGATTGGATTTGCAGCTTCTTAGAAAGCTTTATCTCCTTATAGCATGTATGCCTAAAGGATATGTTTTGCTTTATGCTTTTTGCAGCCCAGTTTGCATATCTCAGAAGAAGACAAAATTCAAACCAAGCTTAGAGCCGTTGCAAAGGCCCATATATAAAGAGCTTCTTTTGAAAGAAGAAAAAATACACAATAACAAGAGACACAAGATATACAGATTAAAAGCAAGAAGAGTTACAGCTCTCAGTCATTGATACATTCAACTGAGAAGATCAACCCTCTTCAACATTCTTCTTCAATCCTGAGTCCATCCTGCTTACAGGAACATTCACTCAGTGCCTCAAGAAGAAGAAGAAGAAAGAAAAGCCATTGAAGAAGAACAATCATTCTACAATCAAGAGTCTTCTTCAAGCTTCTCCTTCAGAACTTCAAGACAGTTCTTTGTCTCAAGTTCAGAAGAGTTCCTGCACCCTGAAGCAAGACTTCTTCCTGGATATTCTCTAAGCCAGGGGGAGCCTTGATTCTTTAGAGCTTTCAAGCTCTGTGCAATCCACTAGCTTCTCTAATCTGTTTTAACAATAGAGAAGAAACTTTAACTTTCTCAACCTCCTGTATAAAGGGTTATTACTCCCTTCAAAAGTGAACCTTGGTGGCAGGGCACCTGATCAAAAACCTGTGTTGGATTTTAAGCTCCTGATCAAAAGCTCAAAGGGTCTACTTGATCTACCTGAAGCAGATCAGTTGGTGGCAGGGCACCTGAACAAAAACCTGTAGTGGATTCCTACAAGGGTGGTAGAAGAGTGGACGTACCTATTTAGAGGGAACCACTATAAACTTCTTGTGTCATCTGTGTTGCTCATTTAATTTTTTGTACTGTGTCTGTGAGTAGAAATAACTAGGATTGCTAGTTGCTGTGATAGGACAAAAGCTGAACTGTAATTACAGTTAGCTTTCTCTAGTGCACTTCACTTTGTGTTAGTCTCTAAGGTTTCAAATATCTATAAACTCATTCCGCAAATTAACTCTAAGGGAGTTGAGTAGGGTGTCATAATTTTTGAATACTCTATTCACCCCCCCCCCCCTCTAGAGTTGTATCTATCCTCACTTTTAAAATGCATGCTGTGTGAGTTGACCCGCGGTGTCATGATCCTAGGTTAAGGATAGTGTGGCAGGTCTACGGGCTCGCTAGTCGTCACTCCAACGGGAGCTGACAGATGGAATTGTACGGTTGGCCGTAGCCCTCGATGTTTACTTCCCGAGGCATCCTCTGTGCTAGTGGACGGTTGGCCTTGGTCCTTTGGTGATATGTTCATAGAGACACCTTCCGTGCAACGATGATAGGCCAGTTTGGGCTGTGTTCTTGGTGTACATCTTCCCAATGCCCCTCTGTGCCGTCGTACGCATGTGAGCTCCGCTGTTGTGTTCTTAGCGTTAAGGCATACGGAGGCCTAGGCCAGGTTGTGTGGATGCTATCATAGTAGTGGAGACGCCCGCCTTAATTTCACCGTCTGGCCACGATGGATGACGCCTTAGAGGTTAGCTACCTGCTCAAAAAGTGGGAACTAAAAGTCTGTGTCGGCATAGCAGTTGCTTGTGCATGATCATGGGTGATTCATTGCATTGCATTCATTACATCACATACATTACATACACAGGATCCTCATCGTATAAGTTTGTATGGGGACTCTTATACGATTAGTTACTTTACTGTTGAGCCGATCCTTAACTTATATATCTATATGTGCATTCATATAAGTTAAGTTACTTACTGTCATAGATTTATACTTATATACTGCTGTTGATGGTAGAACTTCTAGAGTAGATTATTTACTCATTTGTTGTATTTACTTTTATATTCACTATTATTGTGTAACACTTCTATCCGTCACATGATATATAACAGTAGGTCTGGTCGGGTCCCGACGCCATATACTATAGACAGACCGATGGGTTACTAAATGAAACCATCCATCCAAAATAACGTGTCCTACACAGAGTAAATTCTAGCAAAAGTATGTTAAAGATTGAAGAGTAAAGAACCCAAACCATAGCATGAATGTCCACTAAAACCCAAAGTTGGAATGACAGTACAAATACACCAAATAGTTGGCCTTATGGCTTGACAAGAGTTTACTTAAACAACAAATGTCTTCCATACATCGGCACATAGGCTGGTCACACATGAGAATAAGGAGTAAACGTTCTCTTTGGACTTCAAGGGCCGACTCAGCAACAAGGGCTTCAGCCCGCTACTTGCTACTAGGCTCTGCAACACCTGCAAACAACATTCCACCGTAGTGGTGGCAAACAAAAGTAATGGTCAGCTAAAGCTGACCAAAATATAACAACCCCACCCCTTACTTGGGGTGGCGGTGCTCCTTCCCTACATTTAATGGCATATCCAAACATTATAGTGATAGTACAACATCAGCACAATACACCACGGGTGTAGGCCCACACGGCCACACACCCCGTTCTCTTAGGGAACTTACTCGGTGAAGCCAGTCCGAACCCGGTCTGTCCCGCAGCTCCACCACAGCCCCCAGGACTTCAAACATCGTGAGCATTAAAGTCCTTTTAGCCGAATCCTAGACTCGCTCTCCAAGCCATTGGCAAGTCCCATGTACCTTAGGTCGCTTTAACCGAACCACTTGGAGTGCGTAAAGTTCCACCAGCCCGTCGCTCACCTCGCCACAAAAATTTAGCCATCAGCGCGGGTCAAGCTTCACCGAATCCCAATGTATCGATAATACAAAAGTTCATAGCCCGGCAATGTACAAGGCTGGCTCCCAGGCCACCGAAACGGCAGAACTTCGCTTCTGCCCAGATTTTTGGGTGCACCTTGGAGTTAATCCCCAAGACTCTCTGCTACAATCTACCATGTAGAAACCAAAAAATATACGGCACAGAGTCTTCTCCGGAAATCCATGCATAATAAAAGCATCACCGATCGAGACCAACTTGTCTGGGTAGGATTCACACACCATGCCTATGTCCGTACTTCGATTCTGGACTGTATATGAAAAACAACAGGACAATTCATGTCCACCCAAAGGAATACCTCACACTCACCGCACCCTCGCGAGAGTGAGTTTCCTATGCAAAAAAAAGAGGACTTCACATGCTTAAGAAGAAAATCGTTACCCTAGCAGTTCGCTTTGGCACCATGGAAAACTAGCCGGTTGAAAAGCATCGCAACAGACTTGCCTCCACGGATCGGGACTCGGCTCGCGATTTGAGGCTCCGAAGTTTCACCGGTGGCCAGATTCCACCTTCTCCTTCTTCCTTGCTCTGCCCACTCTTTAACTCTTTAGAAAGAGAAAGACCTCAGAGAAATGAGGGTTTAACCCTCAACTCCCGACCTTAAAATAGCAGGGAGATTTCTGGACCATTGGATCCTATTTGAAGGGAATGAATGATCACGATTCTCCCTGAAAATTACTTTACTGGGCCGAACATGGCTTGTGACACGCCCGTGTCATAGGCCATGTGCCTCAAGAAGCAAAAGAAACAGTCGCGTCCCGACCAGGACACGACCCTGTGACATGTCGATGTCACAAGACATGTGCCAAATACGGCTTCAGAAATGCCCGTGTCCAGCCCGTGTTCATCAGTCCTCACAGACCGGCCAAACACAGAGAAGAACATGACCCTTGACACGCCTGTGTCATAGGCCGTATGCCCAATATGGCTTGCTTCCGAGGTTTGTCGAATGCATTTTGTCGGCCTCACGGAAACACGTCGAACTCATAGCAGGACACGGCCCTGCACACGCCCGTGTCATAGGCCGTGTGCCACATTCGACACCGCCCTGCCAACACAGAGCAGAACATGGCTTTCGACATGCCCGTGTCCCAGGCCGTATTGCTAACACAGAGCAGGACACTTTTGGAGCATGCGTTCCGCATCTCTTGGTTTGAGAATAACAAATACCGTTATGTATTTGATCTACTCTTTTGTGTGTTTATAGTATGCAGATTGTGTGCTAAACATCAAACGGTCATAACTTTCAATCCGGGAGGAGTTACGGAACGTGCCACCCCATTCCGAAATGAGAATAAAGTCATCTACAGTATAGAAAAAGTTTGGAAGGAAAAAGTAAAAATGAGATACGGCTGGTGATAGCCACTGTTGCCGGCGATAACGAAGATGACGTCAGCGTGACGAAGGCCATGTTCCACATGACTCCACACGATTGTGAGTTTCTGTCAATATCGCTCGGCGACATCGATGTCACCGGCGTCAGAGAACGTTTGGAGGAGTTTCGATCTGAAGAGCGTAAATTACTATTTCGTAGGACACGTGTCAGCAAGCTGCTATGTCACCGATTAGCGACAGCCATTGTCGCCGGTGATATCGCCAAAGTATAAAATCGATGATTTTTTCTATGGGCATAACAAATATGATTACTTGGAGTATTCCTTCCTATTCAAACGATCCAGAGAGCTCCAGCCTTTAGAATTACTCCATACTCTCAAGAAGATCAAAGCGCGAAAGATTGACGGCACATACATGACATTTGAGGCAATATTTGCAAGGATTCATCGTCATCTTCAGCGCTATATTTAGAGGGAGTTCTTAATTCTAAAGATTATATTTATCATTATTTTCATTGTAATCCTTAGGAGAAAATCGCCGACTTGTGTGTGGCGTATAGGTCCTTGCGTGGATTAGGAGGAAATTGTCGCCTTTTGCGTGGCGTCCAAGTCCTTGTGTGGCTTAGGGAGAAATCGCTGCCTTGTGTGCAGCGTCTAGATCAGGGTTAGATCTAGGAGAGGCTAGTAGTAAGATCTAGGGAGAGATACGCTTTAGCCAGCCGGTTCTTGGTGGAAGGACCGACAAAAACAAAAGTAAATTGTATTTTTTTCATAAGCCTTATCTCTAGCTTCATAGAGATATCACATATATTGATTTATCACTTATGAAATAAAAGATTATCATTTCTATTTTTGTTTATTTCTAAGTGTTTAATTATATTATGAAAAATTAGTATTGTTTTCTTTGCATGTTGCACCTAGTAAACAAAGGTTAAGAAAAATTAATTAACCCTTATTCACCCCCCCCCTCTAAGGGCGTCGTAAGATCCAACAATTGGTATCAGAGCAAGGTTATTCCAAAACGGCTTCACAACTGGGAATAATGGCGCTTCATGATCTCACAAGCACTAGAGGGGATGAAATCTTATTAAATGAAATATCTTTAACACCACCATTATTTATGGGTGAAAACTATAAAGGGTGGAAAATTCTAATGGAAAACTTTCTTAAATCTTTAGATGAGCATGTTTGGAAAATTACTATTGAAAAGCCCCCAGCTATGTTAAATAGAAATGAAATTGTTTTAATTGCTAGATCCTTAAATATTTTATTTTATGCACTACACCAAAATATTTTTAAACAAATATATATGTTTCCTACTAGTTATGGAAATCTCTTGAAGAAATTTATGATTCTCCATCTACAGGAACAAAACAAGTACAAGACATGAATGCTTCCTTAAGTATTCAAGAAATCTCCTCCATTGAAGGATTTGTATAATGCACATCAAATGTAATTGAAGAAGAGAACACATCATGTGAAAGAGAAGATGAACATTCATTTATGGAAGAGGAATTCCAAGAAGATGTCAAAGGAACTTTATATTCAAATCTTGTCTCATCCTATAGCACTATAAGTCAAAATTCTCTCTTTTCATAACAAATTCTATTTCTACATTTCGTATGCTTGAAATTGCTAAACGTAGAATTAAGAAATTGAAAATTGCTAATTCAAAACTACGTTTAGAAAATATAAGTTTAAAAGCAAACACTAAAGTAGAATCAAATATTGATGTATCAAATTCTCTTTTATGCCCTGTAATTGAAATGTCTACACCTTGTTATGATTGCAATGATCTTAAAGAAAAATTCAAGGAATTTGAAAAAGGCTTTTAATTTCAAAAGAGCATAATGAAAATTTGATAAAAGGAAACATTGCTATAATGATTTAACTAGAATCATTAAAAATGTTTGTGGAAAAAATTTTAAGTAATAAAAAATCATTTACTTCTAGTTTATCTTCAAATTTATATAAGTCATCTTCTAGTATTTCAAACTTCATAAAACATACACATATTAGAATACTTAATCATAAAACATGTTAAGTTCTGATAATGGGAGTGAAAAACAACAAATACGTGTAAATGTAATTTCAAAACTTCATTATCATTTGCATTTACAAAATCAATCCATTTCCAATATAAAACTAAATGAAGACAAATTTCCAAAAAATCAATATTCCAAGAGTCTTTATGTTAAATAATATAATTTGAACTTAGAAAATATTGACAAAAATTTTAAATCCTCAACGAATTATTTTTCAAACAAACATCATCACATGAAGACTTTAAATTATCAATACGAAAATGTGAAACATAAAAATGAAATTGAACCAAAGTATGAATGGAGACCCAAATTTTAAAATAGTGCATCAACTATACTTGAATGGACCAATTAATACTTGTCTCCCCATAAGCCAACACGTTATATTTGGGTACCCAAAGGAACTATCACACTCGGTCCCCTTTGGATACATAAATCTCTTATTCATTTGTTTGCAATCACTTGTGTGAAGTAGAAATCAATCTAATATAAAATACTTAAAAATCTACTTCATAATATGCTAAAATGATAAAATAAAAATATATATTTTTGTTTTTGCTTTGTGAAATTTTGTTTTTGTTTTTTTTAGCCAACCCATATTTTGGTCAATTTATATATTTTGATATATGACTTTAACTTATTGAGCCTAAATTCTTAAGTGAATCAAATTAAATGAAATTGAAGAAAAAGTCAAATTATTTTCAAGTGGCCTAACTATCTTATGTCTCGAGCATAAATACTTATTAAATTCATTCCTTATAATTATCTTTTAATATCATTATAAATTTAACATTGAATCTCTTAAGTGATATTATCAAGATATATAAATGAAATTATTTTCGAAAAAATTGATTTAATTGAGCTAAAATGAATTATATATATTATTCACCTTACAAACTTTCACTTAAAATAAATTAAAAAGGATGAATATGAACTTAATCTACACCACTATGATCGGTTATGACTAGCTGATATAATATTATGAAATTCATTCTATTCATAAATCAAAAATCCTGATATATAAAGAATTATTCTTAAATTGATTATTTCAAATTCATAGTTTATGATTTAATTCTTAAACTTAAACGCTTAGTATGTCCATGATCATTCACTTGCACTATGTCTCACTTTAGCGAGGGCGTAGATTGTATGCATTAGAGACACTAATCTAAAAATCATGTCTTGTCCATAACCGTGGAAGGGTTCCAATGGGGCCTTGCGAGGCACTAGGGGGAGGGGGAAAGAGTGTTAGGTGTACCGGCCTCTTTTGTGTGCATATGGGATTAACACCGCAACCTACGGAAAGTTTGCAGTTCCTCATGCCCATCTGTCACTTAGTACGGGGCTAGGGTGTAGAAATATAGCTTGGGTAGTATAATCTAGGAAATAAAAAGATCACTTTCATTGAATGAACATTATTTTACACTTTATGATTATTTATATCATGCATATTGGTTTGCTTACTTATTTTTTATTTATGGGTGTTTATTGTCTTGTATTGTTATATAAAAAAACTAAAAATTATATATATAAAAAATGATTGTTATTCATTGTCATTGTCAAGGATGACTAACTATATTTATTAAATATTAAATACAATGTTAAATTTAATTTTAAAGTTTCATAAAACATTATTTTTTTGTCATGTCTTGATTATTATCTTGTTATGTGTAATGAAATTGGTTGTAGAAAACATGTGTAAAATTATTTAGCATGACTCTAAGTATGACTAATGTTTTGTATTTTATAATGACTTTACACACTCAGTTATTGTGATAACCTACATGTGTTTTTAATATTATACTTGAATGGTTGTGTAGTGTAATAACACAATAGTTAAAATGCATAAATAGATTAACTACACTAAATTGAATTGTTTACTTCAATTCTTTTTTTTCACGCACTTATTTATTAGAGAAAAGTGGATTAAAAATTTAAATGATATTGTTTGCAAAAATAAGTGAATTCGGAGTCCTTGGTCACAAGAATAAAAAGCATATAATAAATGACAAGGAAAACTCCACCAAGCACTACTCACCCTCCTGATAAGTCTTAATGAGCATTGTGAGGTTGAGCACCTTGGAAAGGATTGTAAAGTGTCTTGTAATAAATAATAGTATTCACCACTTCTCTTAGTACAATGGATCACAAAAATAAAAACAAGTTAAAAAGAATAAATGTTATCCCCCAAGCACTACTTCGCTCCCTGATAAGTCTTCATGAGCATTCTGTGTGCGAAGCACCTTGGTAGTTGTACTTTTTATATATGTGCATTGAAATATCGTGGAATTAATTTTATTTATGTTTTTTAATATTGTATTATTTCATTATATATGTCATTCGTTTTGATTAATACATTTGTATACTTTATCAAATCACTTTTGTACACATTATTATGATATATAAAACTTCTACTCATGAGAATTGGATCCTAATGTATATCTACACAATTCTCTATAAACTTAAGTAAATGCACTAGATAGCAAAGCATGACCACTTCAATGTTTTTGTTTATTTAAAATGCAAATTTTATTACATTGTATTTTTGTATCTTTTCTTGATATTTTCAAATCATGCTTGCAATTACATCTCAATGGAATAGCATTTCTTGGAATTTTAGCTCAAACATCTAATATTTAGTTTTAAAACTCATTATCTTTTATATATTCTCTATTTCTAAATAGATGTTTATTTTTTAAGAATGTTTATTATACTTTCTGATGGGATTACTACTTGCGTTTATTCATGATTTTTTTTTCAAGTGATATCTTGAAATTAAATTTCTTACTCTATCATTTCATTTATGTTGCTTACTACTTTTTGCTCCGTGATGCTTATTTCTAACAAGTGGTATTTAACAAGATTTTTATAGCTTCATATTTTCCTTCTCTACATAGAACAAACTAATTTTTGTTGCACACACTCACCTCTACCCTCCTTTAATACAATCAAAAGGGGGAGAATAATTTGCATGAACTTAAAATTTTAGAGGGAGTACATTGAAAATTTCATAGGAAATATCTATATAGGTGGAGTAGTCATATAAGAAGTGCAGATATATCTTTTTTCTCGATCATGATTAATCTTCACGTAAGTTTATCCCTATCAATCTTAAAAGGTATATATTGATCCCTACCCACTTTTGCTTATAACAAAAGGGGGTGAATAAATTTAGAAATCTAGTAAAACTGATATTTAGGAGGAGCAAAATATATAGGAAACACTTATGTAGAGGGGCCTTCATATAAGAAGAGTATGTGTTTGTACTTAAAATACAAATATTTTTAAATTCATATAAGAAGAGTATGTGTTTGTACTTTAATTACAAATATTCTTAAATTCATATGAGAAGAGTATGTGTTTGAACTTTAAATACAAATATTCTTAAATTCACTAATTTATCAAATAGGTATTTCTATTATCAAAAGGGGGAGATTGTTGGAGCATGTGTTCGGCATATCTTGGTTTGAGAATAAAGAATACCGTGATGTATTTGATCTTCTCTTTTGTGTGTTTATAGTGTGCAGATTGAGTGCTAAACTTCAAACGGTCATAATTTTCAATCCGGGAGGAGTTACGTAACGTGCCACCCCATTCCGGAATGAGAATGAAGTCATCTACACTCTTGAAAAGTTTTGGAAGGAAAAAGTGAAAATGAGATACCGCTGGCGATAGCCACTGTCGTCAGCGATAGCGAAAATGACGTCAGCGTGACGAAGGCCATGCTCCACATGACTCCACATGACTGCGAGTTTCTATCATTGTCGCCCGGCGACATCGATGTCGCCAGTGATAGTAAACATTTGGAGGTGTTTCGATCTGAAGAGCATAAATGATGATTTCGTGGGACACGTATCAGCAGGTTGCGATATCGCCGATTAGCGACAGCCATTATCGCTGGCGATATCGCCAAAGTATAAAATCGATGATGTTTTCTGTGGGCATAAAAAATCTGATTACCTGGAGTAATCCTTCCTGTTCATATGATCAGGAGAACTCCATCCTCTAGAATTACTCCATACTCTCAAGAAGATCATAGAGTGAAAGATTGATGGCACATAAACGACATTTGAAGCAATATTGGCAAGGATTCATCATCATCTTCAACACTACATTTAGAGGGTGTTCTTAATTCTAAAGATTATATTTATCATTATTTTCATTGTAATCTTAGGAGAAAATTTCCGCCTTGTGAGTGGCGTCTAGGTCCTTGTGTGGCTTAGGAGGAAATCGTCGCCTTGTGTGTGGCGTCCAAGTCCTTGTATGGCTTATGGAGAAATCGTTGTCTTGTGTGCAGCGTCTAGATCGGGGTTAGATCTAGGAGAGGCTAGTAGCAAGATCTAGGGAGAGATACGCTTTAGCCTGCCGATTCTTGGTAGAAGGACCGACGAAAACAAAAGTAAATTGTATTTTTTTTCTTAAGCCTTATCTCTAGCTTCATAGAGATATCATGTATATTGATTTATCACTTATGAAATAAAAGATTATCATTTCTGTTTTTTTTTATTTCTAAGTGTTTAATTATATTATGAAAAATAAGTATTATTTTCTTTACATGTTGCACCTAGTAAACAAAGATTACGAAAAATTAATTAACCATTATTCACCCCCCTCCCTTTAAGGGCATCGTAAGATCCAACAGACACCTCTTTTGACATGCCCGTGTCCCAGGCTATGTTCTTCAGTCTATAAATCCCACTCATAATCAAGATTTGGGGCGTTATAATACTCCTCCCCTTAAAAGAATTTCGTCCCGAAATTAGAAAATTGAAAAGTACACAAACTTAAATGGTACCTGAGTAGAAAAGCTCGAGATACTACTCAAGCATGGTCTGCTCTCATTCCCACGAAAGCTCCTCACATCCGAAATTGTCCAAACGGACTTTGACAACCTGATAGCTTTGTTCTTCAATTGCTTAACCTCAGAACCCTCGATCCGAATGGGTCTAACTTTCGTTGTTAGCCTAATGTCGATCGATAATTGATCCGCAACAACCACTTGCGCTGGTTCTTTTGCTTCTTTGCATAGGACCGAGATGTGAAATACATCATGTAAACCACTCAGTTCTACCAAAAGAGCCAACTGATAGGCAGCTTCACCAACCCGCTCTAAGATTTCAAAAGGCCTGACATTCCTCGGACTAAGCTTCTTTAAGCGTCGAATCATTGATACGCCTTTAAACGAATTTATCTTTAGGTATACACGGTCGCCCACAACAAACTCCACGTTCTGATGCTTGGCGTTATAGTACTTGGCCTGTCTATCTTAAGCAATTAGTAGCCATTCTCGAATCAACCATATCATTGAAGTAGCATATTCAACATCCCTTTGCTTGTACAGCTTCGATTCTCCCATTTCTTCACAAGAAATTGGCTTACGACACCTCCTTCCGTATAGAGCCTCAAAGGGCATCATCTGAATGATGGCTAGGTAGTTGTTATTTTATGCGAACTCAATCATGTAAAGATGGTCTTCCCACCTCTTACAAAAATCCAATGCACACATACGAAGCATGTCTTCCATTGTCCTGTTCACCCTTTCAGTTTGCCCATCTTTTTGTGGGTGAAAAGCAGTCTGAATTTTAGCTTTGTGCCCACAACTGTTGAATAAGCCTCCAATCAGTAGACGTGAACTCACCATCTCGATCACTTACTATGCTCCGGGGCACACCATGCAAACGGTCTATATTATCCATATAAAGCTTTGCTAGCTTCTCCACGGAATCATCCTTCCTATTGGGTATAAAATGCGACACCTTCGTTAACCGATCAACGACCAGCCAAATGACCTCGTTCCCCTTATGCGATCTCGGCAAATCGTGCACGAAATCCATAGAGATGTCGTCATACTTCCATTATGGTATAGACAATGAATTTAGAAATCCTCCAGGCTTCTGGAATTCGGCCTTCACCAAGGCACAAGTCTGATACTTCGCCACGTATAGCATTGTCTTTAATCATACTGGGCCACCAGAATAGCCTCTTCATGTCCTTGAACATCTTTTTTCTCCCAAGATGAATAGAGTACTTGGTAAAATGCGCCTGGTACATCAATTATTCTCATAATTTCCCAACTTTAGGGACACAAAATAAACCACCTTTCCATACAAGGACATCATCAACAACGAACTGGTCATTCGACCCATCCACGGAGTCTGCCACACGACGTTTCAAGCTTACGTCCAACTCCAAAGCATGTCAAATCCTATTCGCAAGGTCATATTGAACCTCTGTCCAACTCAATTACTCTTTAGCACTAGTCTGCTTGTCAACACAAGAGATTTCTAATGCCTCCAAATCACGAACTAAACGCTCATCATGTATCGACAACCAATTGTCTTGTGCGGGAGCCCTGCCACTCAACGGATCCGCAACCGCATTGCCTTTCCCAGGCACATAATGTATCTTGAAGGTGTAGTCACCCAAGAACTCCATCCACTTTCGTTGTCGCATGTTTAGGTCCTTTTGATCCAAAAAGTACTTCAGGCTCTTGTGATCGGTATAGATATCGACCTTAACACCCTATAAGTAATGCCTCCACTGCTTCAGGGCAAATATTACGGCCGCTAACTCCAAGTCATTGACAGAATAATTCCTCTCGTGTACCTTCAGCTGACGCGAGCCATAAACAATTACTCTCCCATGTTGTAGTAGAACACAACCTAAACCACTGCCCGAAGCATCACTATAAATCTCAAATACTTCAGTCCCACACAGCGAACATAGAATAGGCATCGTGGTAAACCGACTTTTTAGTTCTTCGAAAGCTTACGCGTACTCCAGCTACCACACAAACTTTTGATCGTTCCTCGTCAAAGTCGTGCGGGGTAACGCTATCCGCGAGAAGTTCTCTACGAAGCACCTGTTGTAATACCCCTATCTGTCACATAACATATAATAGTAGGTCCGTCCAGGGGCCGACGCCATATACCACAGACAGACCGAAGGGTTACTAAATGAAACCATCCTTCCAATAACAACATCCTACACAGAGCACATTCTAGCGAAAGATTTTAAATATTGCAAAGAAAAGAACACAAAACACGGCATGAATGTCCACTAAATACCAAAAATAGGAATGATCGTACAAATACACAAAGTACTTGGCCTTATGGCCTTACAGGAGTTTACTTTAAACAAATAGTGTCTTCCAAATATCGGCACACAGGCCGGTCACACATGAGAATAAAAGAAAACATTCGCAAAAGCCTTTGAGGGCTGGCACAACAACGAGGGCTTCAGACCGCTATTTGCCACTAGTCTCCGCAACACCTGCAAGCAACAATCCACCACAACGGTCGAAAACAAAAGCAATGGTCAGCTTTTGCTGAACAAATTATAATGACCCCGCCCCATTACTTGGGGAGGCGATGCTCCTTCCCTGCAATGCATTATTATATAACAACCATAAAAGTGAAAGTACAACTTAAGCACACTTCACCACAGGCGTAGGCACTTACCTCCACACACCCCGTGCTCTCAGGGCAGTTGCTCGGTGAACCCGGCCCGAACCCGGTCCTTCCGCGTTCCACCACTGCCCCCAGGACGACAAACACATGAGCATTAAAGTCATTTCGGCCGAAGCCTAGACTCGCTCTCCAAGCCAACTTTCACTGAACCACTTGGATTGGGTAAGGTTCCACCCGCCCGTTACTCACCTCGCCATAACTATACAAGTCATCGGCGTGGGCCAAGTTTCTCCCAGTCCCAACATATCGATCAAACAACCGTATATAACCCGGTTATATACACGGCTGGCTCCCAGGCCACCGTTATGGAAGAACTTCACTTCTGCCCAGATTTCTAGTGCACCTTGGAGTTAATCCCCAAGGATCCCTGCTGCAATTTACCATATCGAAAACCCAAAAACATCCATCGGCACGGAGTCTTCTCCGACTATTCATGCATAATGAAACATCACCGATTAAGACCCACTTGTCCGGGAAGGCTTCACACACCATGCCTATGTCCGTACTTCGATTCTGGACTCTACATGAAAAACAATGGGGACTATTCATGTCTACCCGAAGGAATACCTCGCACTCACCGCTCACTCGCAGGAGGGAGTTTCCTATGCAAAAAGGAAAGGGACTTTACATGTCCAAGAAGAGAATCATTACCCTCATGGTTCTCTTTGGCGCCATGAAGATCTAGATAAATAAAAGCACCGCAACGGCCTCACCTCGGTAGATTTGGACTCGGATCGAGAATCGGGGCTCCGAAGCTCCACAGGCGGTCGGAGTTGACATTCTCCTTCTTCCTTGCTCTCCCCTCTCTATAAACCTTTTAGAAAGAGAAACTCAAAGTGGAATGAGGGTTTCAAACCCTATTCCCAGCCTTAACTAAGCAAGGACCAGCCTGGGCCCTTGGATCCCAAAAGAAGGAAACAAACGGCCACGATTAACGCTGAAAATAACATTTTTTGGCCAACACGGCTTGCGACATGCCCGTATCCAAGGACGTGTGCCTCAATCGATGTTGTAACTGTTGCTTCCTGACAAGGACACGGGCTTAGACATGCCCGTGTTAACCTTAGACATGCCCGTGTCAACCTTTGACACGCCCGTGTCAATCAGTATATTCCCGTGATGCGTGGCGTGTTTTTCACTTGACACAGGACCAAAACATCCCGAAAAGGACATGTCCATATCACATGCCTGTGTCACATGTCGTGTGTCAGACACGCCCGTGTCCCAGGTCGAGTAACAAACTCAACAAAGCTCGGTTAATAGCCTGAGCAGGACACGTCCCAGGACACGCCCGTGTCTCAGGCCGTGTGACCCTTACTAGGCCCCAAACTTGGCTTCAAACATTTTTCGTCCCTCTTTTGAGTTTCAGGGCATTACTATTCTCTCCCTCTTAAAAGAATTTCATCCCGAAATTACAGAAAGGAAAAGATACACAAAACAAAATGGTACCTGAGTGGAATAACTCGGGATACTCTTCAAGCATGGTCTGCTCTCTCTCCCACGAGAGCTCCTCCCGACTGCAATTGTCCCAATGGACTTTGACCATCCTAATGTCCTTATTATGAAGTTGCTTTACTTCAAATTCCTCGATGCGAATGGGTTTGATCTTCGTCGTCAACCCATTATCGACGGGTACTTGATCAGCCACAAAAACATGTGACGGCTCTTGCATCGCCTTCAGCAACAATGATATATGGAATACATCATGTAGACCATTCAATTTCACTGATATCTTCAGTCGATAAGCTGCTTCACCAATACGCTCAAGAACCTCAAATGATGTAAGGCACCTTGGGCTTAGCTTCTTCAAGCGTCGTACCCGTAAAACACCCTTTAACGACTTAATCTTCAAGTATACCCAGTTACCAATAGTGAACTCAACGTTGCGATTCTTGGCATTATAGTATTTAGACTGCATGTCCTGAGTGATCAGCAGTTATTCTCGTATAGTTCGTACAAACAAAGTGGCGTCTTCCACCTCATGTTGTTTGTACAGCTTTGACTCACCCGTTTCCAACCACGACAACAGCGTGCGACATTTTCTACCATATAGGGCCTCAAAGGGTGTCATTTGAATGCTCGCTAGGTAGCAATTATTATAAGCAAATTCCACCAAGTACAAATGATCTTCCCACTGCTTTCCAAAATCCAAGACGCACATACGAAGCATGTCCTCCATCATCCTATTGACTCTCTCAGTCTTACCATCCATTTGCGGATGAAAGGCCATACTGAAACTATGTTTGGTTCCCAACATTTGTTGCACCAACCTCCAGTCATTGGATGTAAACCAACCATCTCGGTCACTCACGATGCTGCGGGGCACACCGTGCAATCGAACAATGTTATCCACATAAAGTTTTGCCAATTAATGCACTGAATCATCCTTCCTATTGGGAATGAAGTGTGACACTTTCGTCTGTCGATCTACAATCACCAACATAACGTCATTTCCCTTCTGCCACCTTGGCAACCCATGCACAAAATCCATTGAAATATCGTCGAACTTCCACTCCGGGATAAGCAAGGACATCATGAAACCTCCGGGCTTCTAGCACTCTGCCTTCACCAAGGCACACGTTTGACACTTCGCCACGTAAAGTTCCACATCCTTCTTAAGTCCTGTACACCAGAACAACTTTTTCATTTCATAATACATCTTCGTGCTCTCTGGGTAAATGGAGTACTTGGTATGATGAGCCTCGTACATCAATTCCTCCCGTAGCTTACCCATATATGGGATGCACAGATGACTATCCTTCCATAACTGTCCATCAACAACAATAAATTGGGAATTTTACCCATTTACAGCCTCTTCCATGATCTGCTTCATATTGCTATCCAAAACCAGAGCATGTCGAATCCTATTAGAAGGGTCTTACTGAACCTCTGTCCAGTTCAATTGTGCTTTGACACTAGTCTGCTTGTCAACACAAGAGATCTCCAATGCCTCCAAATCCCGGATAAATGCTCGTCATGAACCGATAACAAGTTGGCCTGCGCGGGAGCCCTGTGACTCAGCACATCCACCACCGCAATGCCATTACCAGGCACAAAAGTATCTTAAATGTGTAGTCCCCCAGGAACTCCATCCATCTCTACTGCCGCATGTTTAGATCCTTTTGATCTAACATGTACTTAAGGCTCTTATGATCAGTGTAGATATCGACCTTCACACTATACAGGTAGTGCCTCCACAGCTTTAGGGCAAATATCATGGTCGCTAACTCCAAGTCATGGACTTGATAATTCCTCTCGTGAACCTTTAGCTGACGCGAGACATAAGATATCACACTCTCTTGCTGTAGTATAACGCAACCCAAACCACTGCCTGAAGCATCATTATAGATCTCAAAACCTTCGGTCCCATTCGACGAACATAAAAGAGGCGTCGCGGTCAACCGTCTCTTTAGATCTTCGAAAGCTTGTACGCACTCAGGTGTCCAAACAAACATCTGATCTTTCCTCGTCAAAGTCGTGAGGGGTAACACTATCCGCAAGAAGTTCTCTACGAAGCGCCTGTAATAGCTGGCAAGCCCCAGAAAACTCCGGACTTCCGCTACCGCAGACAATACAGGCCACTCCCGTATAACAACTATCTTTTTCGGATCCACCGCAATTCCCTCTCCATTTACTATGTAACCAAGGAACACTACCGAGGACAACCAAAACTCACATTTGGAGAACATGGCATACAGTTGGTTCCTCTTCAGCATCTCCAACACCAAATACAGATGCTTGAAATTATCCTCTTCGCACTGCGAGTACACCATTATGTCATCAATAAAGACTATAACGAAATGGTCCAGGTACTCTCTAAATGTTCTGTTCATCAGATCCATAAACATGTATGGCACATTAGTCAGCCCAAATGGCATGATGGTAAACTAATAATGCCCATACCGCGTGCTTAAAGCTATCTTGGGGATATCACATTCTCTTATCCTCAGTTGATAATATCCGAATTTAAGATCCAATTTCGAGTACACCAATGACCCAACTAATTGATCGAATAAGTCAACAATCCTTGGGATCGAATACTCATTCTTCTCCGTCAACTTATTTAGCTCTCGATAATCTATAAAAAGTCATACACTTCCATCCTTCTTCTTAACAAAAAGGACTCGTGCGCTCCAAGGCGACGAACTTGGACGTACATAACCCTATTCCAATATCTCTTCAAGTTGAACCTTCAGTTCCGCTATATCCTAAGGCGCAAACTTATACAGAGAGCGTGACACAGGTTTCGCACCTAGCACTAGCTCAATTGTGAAGTCAATCTCTCGCTGCGGTGGGGCTCCAGGGAGATCGCCAGGGAACACATCAGGATACTCGGAT
The DNA here is from genome assembly GCA_039513925.1 of Platanthera zijinensis. NCBI lineage: Eukaryota > Viridiplantae > Streptophyta > Magnoliopsida > Asparagales > Orchidaceae > Platanthera > Platanthera zijinensis. The sequence goes on from CM077086.1 coordinate 98,783,697, forward strand.
ACAACCGAGATACTGTCCAAACAAGGCTTTGGCTTCGAATCCTCCACTAGTGTGAAGAACAGCTCTACACCAGCACGAACTGCCTTAACCACCTGAAGAGCAGACATCAAAGTCTTTCTCGATTCTTTCAAGCCTGCAAATGTCGTCTCTCGACCAGTTCCCAATTTGAACTCCTTGTGATTGAAATCAATGTATGACTACTGCTCCGAGTTCCAGTCTATACCAAATATCACGTCGAACTCCACTAGCCGATGTAACGACGCTTACAAGTCGAACTCTTGACTCCCAATCCGTATCTTTACACAACAGACTCTATCTGCACTCATTAAACACCCATTAGGCAACAACACATCCAATTTGTACTTTGCTATCGAAGAAGGTACTCCGATGCGCGATACAAATTCTTCGGACAAAAATGAGTGCGTAGCTCTTATATCGAAGAGTGCTCTCGCCAGATTATCAAAAATCAAAACAAATCCTACTACAAGCAGTAATAAGCTAACATGTGCAAGGTAACAAGTACTTAAAGCTACATTGCTATAAATTTAAACCGTACCTGTCACCACTTCAGCTTGCTTTATGGCCTCCTACTGGTCAAGATTACAAACTCTAGGATGAGCTGGAGTATAGTGCAATACGGTGGACTCCACTGCCTTGCCTTTCTCCACATAAGTGGCTCACGGATTCCTTTTGGACTTTTGGCGTCCGCTCCAGCAATCTCGGGAAAAGTGCCCCGACTTCCCACAATTGTAGCATGCGCCCGGGGTTTTGCCTGTAGTCGCCCCAGATGCACCAGAAGAAGGTATGGACCCGAAGTCCTAGCCTTCTTATTAAACTTGCGAAACCCAGGCTTTTAGGTACTCGGCACCTTGAACTCTGTCCTCTTTGCACTAGAGTCTTTCTTTGCTTGTACATTCCTCAGTTCTTTCTCCAACGACCGGGCCGTGTTGACAAAGGTTAGAAAACCCTGTGTCATAGGCCCCGAGAGAAGAAACCTTTGGTCATCCCGTAGACTGTCATAGAATCGGTTTGTCTTTCTCTCCTCATCAGCGAATGTAGAGCTTGCATACCGACCCAACCGTATAAATTTGTGGAGGTACTCGTCCATGCTACTCTCTCCTTGCACCAGCTTCTAGAACTCATTCTCCATCGCAATCCTTTGAGCCGAGGGAAGGTACCTTGCTAAGAATAGTCTAGAAAAATCCTCCATCGAGACGTCTGTGAGTGCCCTTCCACCCAGGTGATATAGCTCTAAACTTTCCCACCATAACCTTGCATCACCATCCAACTAGAACGTGGGTATGGTGGAATTTTTACACTCCTCCATTTTCGTAGCTGTCAAGACTCTCTTTACTCCGGAGAGCAAATCCTCAGCTTGGGATGGGGTTCCAGTCACCAAGAATATCAGAGTATTGAAGCCCATAACATGCTTGAGCTGCTTTTCAGTCGCTCTTCTCGGTATCAATGGCTCCACTACCACTTGATCAATCCTTCTCGGTTCTGTCGCTTGAAGCGGTACCTGCTCTACCGCAGGAGTTGGGTGTTGCATCTGCCTTACTGGTTGGACGTTTATCATAGCGAACACCGCTTCAGCCACCAATCTTATGGTTTCTGCTGAAGGAGGTGTTGTAGGCCCATCATTCGGTGCGCTACTTGCCTCATGAAGCGGGTTTTCTGAAGGCCCTGTACCAGTACTGGTCACCTATAGACATACAAAACACCGTTAAGTGACCGAATAATATTTCAAAAAGCAATTATAGGAACACGCAGGTCCCTCAAACATGTGTATTTTCATTCCTAAGTGGATATTCATGGGTTATTTTTATGTTATAACGATGACGCACACACATGTGCTCAACACCCTTAAAAGAATTCACCCACGAATTCCAATAAGCATGACTGAAACCGGCAGTCTGATACCAAATTGTAATACCCCTATCCGTAACATAACATATAGTATTAGGTCTGTCCGGGGACCGACGCCATATACCACACACAGAACGAAGGGTTACTAAATGAAACCATCCTTACAATAACAACGTCCTACACAGAGCACATTCTAGCAGAAGCTTTTAAATGTTGCAAAGAAAAGAACCCAAAACACCGCATGAATGTCAACTAAATACCCAAAATAGGAATGAACGTACAAATAGACAAAGTACTTGGCCTTATGGCCTTATAGGAGTTTACTTTAAACAAATGGTGTATTCCAAAAATCGGCACGAAAGCCGGACACACATGAGAATAAAAGTAAACATTCGCAAAGGCCTTCGAGTGTCGTCACAGCAACAAGGGCTTTAACCCGCTATTTGCCACTATACTCCGCAGCACCTGCAAGCAACAATCCACCGCAACGGTGGCAAACAAAAGCAACGATAAGCTAAAGCTGACCAAATTAAAATGACCCCGCCCCATTACTCAGGGCGGCGATGCTCCTTCCCTATAATGGATTAGTATAAACCAACAATTAAAGTGAAAGTATAACTTAAGCACACTTCACAACAGGCGTAGATAATTACTGCCACATACCCCGTGCTCTCAGGGCACTTACTCGGTTTACACCACCCTCCGGACGACAAATACGTGAGCATAAAAGTCCTTTCAGCCGAAGCCTAGACTCGCTCTCCATGCCAACTTTCACTGAATCACTTGGAGTGGGTGAGGTTCCACCCGCCCGTTGCTCACCACGACATAACCATACAAGTCATCGACGCAGGACAAGTTTCCCCCAGTCCCAACATATGGATCAAACAACCGTACACAACACGGTTATGTAAACAGCTGGCTCCCAGGCCACCGTTATGGCCAAACTTAGCTTCTGCCCAGATTTTCGGGTGCACCTTGGAGTTAATCCCAAAGGATCCCTGCTGCAATCTACCACGTACAAACTTGAACACATCCATCGGCACGGAGTCTTCTATAACCATTCATTCATAATGAAACATCACCGATCCAGACCAACTTGTCCGGGTAGGCTTCATACACCATGCATATGTCCGTACTTCAATTCCGGACTCTACATGCAAAACAACGGGGACTATTCATGTCTACCCGTAGGAATACCTCGCACTTACCGCTCACTCATGGGAGGGAGTTTCCTATGCATAAAGGAAAGTGACTTCACATGTCCAAGAAGAGAATCGTTACCCTCGTGGTTCCCTTTGGCGCAATGAAGGTCTAGACAGATGAAAAGCACCGCAACGACCTCGCTTCCGTAGATCTGGACTCGGATCGAGAGTCAGGGCTCTGAAGCTTCACCGACGGATAGAGTTGACCTTCTTCTTCTTCCTTGCTCTCCACTCTCTCTAAACCTTTTAGAAAGAGAAAACTCAAAGTGGAATGAGGGTTTCAAACCCTATTCCCGGCCCGGGCCCTTGGATCCTAAAAGAAGGAATTGAACGGCAACGATTTGCCCTTAAAATAACATTTCTTAGCCGAACACGGCTTGCGACACGCCCGTGTCCAAGGCTGTGTTCCTCAATCGACGTTACAACCGTCGCATCTTGACCAGGACACGGGCTTAGAAATGCCTGTGTTAACCTTTGACACGCCCGTGTCAATCAGTACGCGCCCGTGATGCATGTCATGTTCCTCACTCGACACAGGACCAAAATATCCCGAAAAGGACACGGCCATGTGACACGCCCATATCACATGTCGTATGCTAGACACGCCCCTTGGACACACCCGTGTCCCAGGACGTGTAACTTACTCGACACATCCCGGCTAACAGCCCGAGCAGGACACATCTCTGGACACACCCGTGTCTCAGGCCCTGTGACCCTTACTAGGCCCCAAACATGGCTTCAAATGTTGTTCGTCCCTCATTTGAGTTTCGGGGCAATACACCTGTAGTAGCCGACAAGTCCCAAGAAGCTCCATACTTCTGCCACTGTAGATAACACAGGCCACTCCCGTATCGCAACTATCTTCGCCGGATCTACCGCAATCCCTTCTCCACTAACAATATGACCAAGGAACGCTACCGAGGACAACCAAAACTCGCATTTGGAGAACTTGGTGTACAGTTGGTTCTTCCTCAATGTCTCCAACACCATATGCAGATGCTTGAAATGATCTTCCTCGCACTGCGAGTACACCAGTATATCGTCGATAAGGACTATCACGAACTGGTCCATGTATTCTCTGAACATTTTGTTCATCAAATCCATAAACACGGAAGGCGCGTTCGTTAGCCCAAACGGCATGACAGTGAACTCATAATGTTCGTACCGTATGCTGAAAGCCGTCTTAGGAATGTCACTTTCCCTTATTCGAAGATAATAGTATCCGGATTTCAGATTCATCTTTGAGTACACAGTTGACCCCACCAGCTGGTCGAATAGATCATCAATCCATGTGATTGAATACTTATTTTTCTCCGTGAACTTATTCAACTCCCGGTAATCAATACAGAGTCACATGATTTCGTACTTCTTCTTAACAAAGAGGACCGATGCGCTCCAAGGCGACTAACTTGGACGCACATAACCCTGTTCCAATAGCTCTTGAAGTTGTACTATCAATTCTGCCATCTCCTTAGGAGCTAATCGATAAGGAGAGCGTGACATAGGTTTGGAATCTGGCACCAGCTCAATGGTGAAGTCGATCTCTCACTGAGGCGGGGCTCTAAGGAGATCGTCAGGGAACACGTCAGGATACTCAGATATAACCGAGAAACAGTCCAAACAAGGCTTAGGCTTCGAAGTCTCCACTAGTGTGATTAACGGCTCTACACCAGCATGAACTGCCTTAACGACCTGAAGAGCAGACATCAAAGTCTTGTTTGACCCGTTCATGCCCGCAAATGTTGTCTCACGATCAGTTCCCAATTTGACCTCCTTGCAGTTGCAATCAATGTATGGTCGCTGGTCCACTCCAAATATCACATCGAACTCCACTATCGGCAGTATCGATGCTTGCAAGTCAAACTCTTGACTCCCAATCTATATCTTTACGCAAAAAACTCTATCCGCGTGCATCGAACACCCATTATGCAACAACACATCCAATTTGTCCATTGGCATCGAAGAAGGTACTCCGAGGCACGATATAAATCCTTCCGATAAAAAGGAATGTGAAGCTCCCGTATCGAACAGTACTCTCGCCGGATAATCGAAAATCAAAACAAAGCCTAGCACAACCAGTAATAAGCTAACATACGCAAGGAAACAAGTATTTAAAGCTAAACTGCTATAAAAAACCATACCTATCACAACTTCAGCCTGCTTAATGGACTCCTATTGGCCCAGGTAGTACACAATAGGTTGGGCTTGTGCATAATGTGATGTGGTTGACTCCACCGCCTTGCCCTTCTCCTCATAAGTTTCTCTAGGCTTCTTCTCGGACTTTGGACGTCCTCTCCAACAATCTCGGGCAAAGTGTCCAAGCTTCCCACAATTATAATATGCACCCGGGGTTCAGCCTGTAGTTGCCCTAGAAGCACCAGAAGAAGGGGTTGGACCCGAAGTCCTAGTCTTCTTATACCCCTTACGAAAACCAGACATTGAGGAAGTCAGCACCTTGAACTCCGTCTTCTTTGCACTAGATTCCTTCGCTTGAACTCTCTTTAGATCTTTCTCCAACGATTGTGTCGTATTAACAAGGGTTAGGAAGCCCTGTATCATAGGCCCCAAGAGTAATAGCCTTAGTTCAGCATACAAACCCTCGTAGAATTGCTTGGTCTTATGCTCCTCATCAGCCAAAGTAGAGCTAGCATAACGACCCAACTGTGTAAACTCGTGGAGGTACTTATCCACGCTATAATCTCCCTACGTCAGTCTCTAGAACTCATTCTCCATAGCTATTCTCTGACCAGAGGGGAGGTATCTTGCTAAGACCAACCTCGAGAACTCCTACATTGAGACATCCGTGAGTTGCCTTCCACCCAAGTGATGCATCTCCAACCCTTCCCACAAAAACCTCGCATCACCATCCAACAGGAAGGTGGTTATGGTTGTGTTCTGCCATTCCTTAATCTCAGTGGCCGTTAAGACTCTCTTCACCCGAGAGAGACAATCTTCGGCCTATGATGGGGATCTAGTACCCAAAAACACTAGAGGGTTAAATCCCATTACAAGTTTGAGTTGCTTCTCTGTCGCTCTTCTAGGTATCAATGGCTCTACTACAACTTGTTCAACCCTTCTAGGTTCTGCCGCTTGAAGCAGTACCTACTCAATCGCAGGGGCTAGGTGCTGCACATGCCATGCTGGCTTGGCATTTATCATTGTAAACACCACTTTCGCTACAAGTCTTAGAGTTTCTGTCGAAGGGTGGTTGCAAGCACATCATTACGTGCAGTACTTGCCTCAGAATGAGGGTGTTCTGACGGCCCTGCACCACTCCTCGTCACCTATAGTTGTACAAAACACCATTAAGTGACCAAAAAAATTGCAAAAAACAATTATAGGAACTCACAGATTATTCAAACATGTGTATTTTCATTCCTAAGTGGACATTCATGAGTTCTTTTTATGTTATAATGATGATGCACATACAAGTGATCACCACCCCTTAAAAGAATTCACCCCGAATACAAATAAGCAAGACCAAAACTGATAGTCTGATACCAAATTATAACACTCTTATCCGTGACACAACATATAACACTAGGTCCGGCCGAGGACCAATGCCATATACTACAGATAGACTGAAGGGTTACTAAATGAAACCATCCATCCAAAATAACACATCCTAAATAGAATACATTCTTGTGGAAGTATGTTAAAGGTTGAAGAGTAAAGAACCAAAACCATAGCATGAATGTCCACTAAAACCCAAAGTAGGAATTACTGTACAAATACACCAAATAGTTTGCCTTATGGTTTTACAAGAGTTTACTTAAATAATAAATGTCTTCCATACATTGACACACAGACCGGTCACACATGAGCATAAAGAGTAAACGTTCGCTTTGGCCTTCAAGACCCGGATCAACAACAAAGGCTTCAGACCGCTACTTGCCACTAGGCTCTGCAGCACCTGCAAACAACATTACACCGCAGCGGTGGCAAATAAAAGCAACGATCAGCTAAAGCTGACTAAAATATAACGACCCCACCCCTTCCTTGGGGTGGCGGTGCTCCTTCCAAGCATTTAATGGCATATCCAAACATTATAGTGAAAGTACAACATCAGCACAATACACCACAGGTGTAGGCCCGCACGACCACACACCCCGTTCTCTCATGGCACTTACTCGGTGAAGCCTGTCCAAACCCAGTCCATCCCGCAGCTCCACCACCGGCCCCAGGACGGCAAACATCGTGAGCATTAAAGTCCTTTCAGCCGAAGCCTAAACTCGCTCTCTAAGCCATCGGTAAGTCCCACGTACCTTAGGTCTCTTTAACCGAACCAATTGGAGTGGGTAAGGTTCCACCAGCCCATCGCTCACCTCGTTATGGAAATTTAGCCATTGGCACGAGTAAAGCTTCACCGAATGCCAATTCATCGATCATACAATAGTACATAGCCCAGCTATGTACAAGGCTGGCTCCCAGGCCACCAAAACGGCAGAACTTCGCTTCTACCCAGATTTCTGTTGCACCTTGGAGTTAATCCCCAAGACTCCCTTGCAATCTACCACGTAGAAACCCGAAAACATACGTCACAGAGTCTTCTCCGGCAATCCATGTATAATGAAAAAATCATCGATCCATACCAACTTGTCCGGGTAGGCGTCTGTACTTCGATTCCGGACTCTTTATGCAAAACTACTAGGATTATTCTTGCCCACCTGAAGGAATACCTCACACTCACCGTATACTCGCGAGAGCGGGTTTCCAATGCAAAAAGGAAGAGGACTTAACATGTCCAAGTTGAGAATCGTTACCCTAGCGGTTCGCTTTGTCGCCATGAAAAACTAGCAAGATGAAAAGCACCGCAATTGACTTGCCTCCACAGATCTTGACTCGGCTCGCGATTTGGGGCTCCGAAGCTCCACCTGTGGCCGGATTCCTCCTTCTCCTTCTTCCTTGATCTCCCCACTCTCTAACTCTTTAGAAAGAGAAAGACCTAAGAGAAATGAGAGTTTAACACTCAACTCCCGGCAATAAAATAGTTGGTAGATTTCTGGACAGTTGGATCCTATTTGAAGGGAATTAACGACCACGACTCGCCATGAAAATCACTTTCCTGGGCCGAACATGGCCTGTGACACGCCCAAGTCACAGACCGTGTACCTAAAGCAGCAAAAGAAATCGTCGCGTCCCAACAATGACACGGACCTATGACACACCCGTATCACAGGGCGTGTGCCAGACACGGCTTCGAACACGCCCGTGTCCAGCCTGTGTTCATCAGTCCCCAAACACCGACCAAATACAGAGAAGGGCACAGCCCTTGACATGCCCGTATCATAGGCCGTATGCCCAACATGGCTTTCCTCTGAGGGTCTTCGAATGCATTTCGTCGACATCATAGAAACACGTCGAACTCATAGCAGGACAAGGCCCTAGACATGCCTGTATCATAGGCCGTGTGCCACACTCGACACCGCCCTGCAAACACAGAGTAGGACACGGCTTTAGACACGCCCGTGTCCCAGGCTGTGTTGCTAACATAAAGTAGGACACGACTTTGTACATGCCCGTGTCCCAGGCCTTGTTACTTAGTCTACACAGCCCACTCATAATCGAGATTTGGGGAGTTACATATTTACTAGCTCTATATCACCTGCTTTGTAATACTGATCATTTATATACATTGTACTCTTGTTACTTTCTCCGCCCGGTGCCGAGGAGTTGCCGAGGGAGCGGATGTGATAGCCACTTAGTCTTCATGACTAATGGTTGCTACGTCTTCCTTTTTAGGAGAAAACCCCATAGATAGAGCAGTAGGTTATGTAGCAGGGCATCCTGGCCAGGACGATAGGGCTTGATGTGACGATACCATCGCTGCCATCTCTTATCGATGTGTGTCTTTGAGAGATTTCAGTTATAGTCTTTGGGCAATTTTGTACTTGTACTCTGATATTATAGAAGCTTATTGATGCATCTTGTATTTGATGTACTTCTTTTAGACTATTTTACTTATGTGTGGATTTGACTTCTGTTTTATATTCTTGGTTGGGTTGTCAATGAATGATATTGATTATAGTTGGCAGGATAGGCGTCTTGTAGTGCAGGTTAGACCGTGTGCTTATGCTACCGCAAGGCGGCTGTTCTGGGCATAAGACTCCCTTCGTGCTATGTTTTGTGTTCTGGGAGGTGGGGTCTTACACTGTCTCCGAGAGACTGGCTTCACAATAGGTTCTCTGGGAGCTATCGCAAGTGGCACCCACTATCGCCGGGCGTTAGCAACAGAATTCCACTTTTGTCCCCAACCTTAATCATAACTGGACCAATGATCGAGAAAACTATGCACCAACCTACAATACCAGAAAACTCGTATTTCCATAGCATATAACACAAATAGCTCACCAAGAGATATTACCGTTTAAGATACTCACTGTCGCCCGGCAATATCCAACTAGTCTTAAACCGTGGATTTCTAGGGTATTTTCCTGGAATGCAACTCTAGTACCCCGCAGAACCCGTATATTACTCTTTTATACTCGGAGTCTTCTTCGACACGGAAAATAAACATCACTAATCCAGACTAAACTATCTAGATGGGCTTCACACAGCATGCATATTCCGTACAACACATTTTTGGATCTATATGCAAGACACACTTGGGATTTCATGAATCAACTCAAAGTAATTCTCTCGATTCTCCACCTTTTGGTGGGTGATTGAATGCATATGCCAAAAGAAGGACTTCACTTGTCCAATAAGGAAGATCATTACACTTATAGTTCTCTTCGGAGCCATGACCATGATCTTTGATCCGGATGGAATTGATCGTCATAACTTCCTCTCTGCGAATCTAGCATCCACTCACAATTCCAATCACAAGCACACCTTGGATCGATCTCCACAAGAGTTCCTGGGTGTTCCTCCTCTTCCCTCTCTAGAAGTAAAGAAGAGAAAGTATAAGAGAAGATGAGAATAAAATCTCAAGTCCATCCTTTATACAAAAGCTACCGCCGCGAAGTAACACAGGCGGTAAGCAATTTGACCAGCCGCCACTGCTATCCAGAGCCATCGTCTCTCGATAACTCTTTAGCGCCTGGCGTAGATTGGTTACTAGATAAATCCTTTCAACATTAATCGAGAGGCTAGTACGGTGTGGTAACGCTTATCGCCTGGCGGTAGCGCTCTCAACGATTCCTCAAAAGCGTTGAGTGGTCTCACCGAAGGCATTTGCTACCACGACGCGATAGCTTACTATCGCAAGGCGGTAAAAACCCGAGCACTTGGTCTTCTAATTCACTGGGCTATCTCCCGCGATAAAACTATTATCGCGCGATAGCCTCCAATGACAACTACTCTTTTTTGGGTGTTATAATCCTCCCCTCCTTACAGAAATTTCGTCCCGAAATTGTATGCATTGATAAGGACACCCGGCAATTAATATGTTAAAACATATAATTTTCCTTTCACAAAACAAATTTGCAACTTCATTTTACAAATAACTCAGGATATTCCTCGCGTATGGTTTGCTCTCGCTCCCATGTTATCTCTTCACAACCACAGTTGTCCTAACAGACCTTGACCATCTGAATGGGCCAAATCTTCGTCGTTAGCCCACTATCTACCAGTACTTGATCATTTGCGATCACTTGAGGTGGCTCTTTCACAGATTTGCGCAGCACCGATATGTTAAACACATCGTGCAAGCCACTTAGTTCCGCTGAAAGAGCTAACCGATAGACAGCTTCTCCAACTCGTTCAACTACTTAAAACGGACCAAGATACATCGGACTCAGTTTTTTCAAGCGCTGAATCCTGGATATGCCTTTGAATAGTTTGAACTTTAAGTATACCCAATCGCCCACTGAAAACTCCATATTTCGCTATTTGGCGTTGTAGTATTTCGCCTGCCTATATTTGGATATCAATAGCCACTCTCGAATAGTACGTAAGGTCAAATTTGCATCTTCAACCTCTTTACGTTTATAGAGTTTTGACGCACCTGACTCCGCCCAAGCTAACGGTGTACAACACTTCCTACCGTATAAAGCTTCAAAGGGTGACATCTGTATACTAGCTTGATAGCTATTATTGTAGGCAAATTCAATCACATGGAGGTGATCTTCTCACCACTTCCCGAAATCAAGGGCGCACATATGGAGCATATCCTCCATTGTTTTGTTGGTCCTCTTAGTCTGGCCATCCATTTGCGAATGGAAGGTCGTACTAAATGTTAGTTTAGTCCCCAACATTTGATGGATTAGCCTCCAATCATTTGAATTGAAATGCTCATCTCGATCACTGACGATGCTACTAGGCACGCCGTGCAATCGTACGATATTATCCATAAAAATCTTGGCAAATTTTTCCACTTAATCGTCCTTCCTGTTTGGTATGAAGTGCAACACTTTGGTTAATCGGTCAACGATTGCCCACACGACGTCATTTCTATTCTGAGATCTCGGCACACCATGCACAAAATCCATAGAAATGTCGTTGAACTTCCATACCGGGATTGGTAATGACTTCAGAAAACCACCAGGTTTCTGGCATTCAGCATTTACTAAGGCACAAGTTTGACATTTTTGCCACATAATGGGCTATGTTCTTCATCAAACCATGCCACCAGAACACCTATTTCATTTCCTCATACATTTTCGTGCTCCCTGAGTGAATTGAGTACTTTGTAAAACGTTCTTCGTACATAAATTCCTCACGAAGTTTACCAACATTCGGGATGCACAAATGACCAGCTTTTCACAAAAGTCTGTCATCCAAGTAAAATTGGGCATTTGACGCATCCGTTGTATAGCATTGTAGACTCTTATCGAGTCACGTTGCTCGCCAAACCCTATCTGCATGGTAATATTGAACCTCTATCCATTTCAGGCAAGCATTTGCAGTGGCATTCTTGTCAACACAAAAAATATATAAGTTCTCTAATTCCTGGATTAGACGCTCATCATGCATCCGCAACCAACTTGCCCATGCCGAAGTCCTACAACTCAAGGCAGGTGCGACCACATTTCTCTTCCCCGGAGTATAGTGAATCTAGAAGGTGTATTCCCCAAGGAACTCCATCCACCTCCGATGTCGCATATTTAGATCATTTCGATCTAAAAGATACATAAGGATCTTATGGTCCGTGAATATGTCAACTTTCACGCCATATAGGTAATGACGCCACATTTTAAGTGCAAATATCACTGCCACCAACTCGCAGACGTGTACGGGGTACATCCGTTTATGCAGTTTCAACTGGCGTCAGCCATAAGCTATCACATTGCCAAACTGAAGTAGAACGCATCCTAAACCGCTCCCTGACGCATGACTATAAATCCCATAGCTGTCTGTACCACATGGAGACATCAAAATAGGCGTCGTGGTCAAACGACTCATTAACTCTTCAAAAGCTTGCGTGCACTCCGGCGTCCAAACGAACTTCTGATCTTTCCTCATTAGTGTGGTGAAAGGAAAGGCTATCCGCGAGAAGTTTTGTACGAAGTTCCTGTAGTAGCCCACAAGTCCAAGGAAACTCTGAACTTGAGCCATAGAAGACAAAACCGGCCACTCTCGTATCACAATTATCTTTGCCGGATCCACCGCAATACCATCTCCACTAACAACATGGCCAATAAAGGCCACTGATGATAGCCATAACTCACACTTTAAGAACTTGGCATAGAGCTTGATCTTTCTCAGGGTGTGCAACACCATTCGTAAATGTTTCGCATGGTCTTATTCGACTGAGAGTACACTAAAATGTCGTCAATAAAGATGATGACAAATAAGACCAAGTACTCTCGAAATGTTTGGTTCATTAGGTCCATGAATACCGATGACGCGTTTGTTAGACCAAATGACGTTACAGTGAACTCGTAATGACCACGGAGTGTACCAAACGCTATCTTGGGAATGTCACATTCCTGAATCCTTAACTGATAATAGCTTGACTTTAAGTCCAGTTTAGAGTAAATAGTTGATCCCACTAGCTGATCGAACAAGTCATCAGTCCATGGAATTGGGTACTTGTTCTTCTCCGTCAGCTTATTCAACTCTCGATAGTCGATGCATAGCCGCAAGCTTACGTCCTTCTTTTTCACAAATAGGACCGGAGAGCTCCAAGGTGACATACTTGGGCGTATATATCCTTTCTCTAGCAGTTCTTGCAGTTGGACCTTCAGTTCTGCCATTTCCTTTGGCGCTACACAGTATGGTGAGCGGGCCACAGGTTTTGCACGGACACTAACTCAATAGAGAATTCAATCTCTTGCTGGGGCGGTAACCTCGGAAGATGCTTCGAAAACACATCTGTGTACTCCTATATAACCGGAACATCACGTAAAATGGTCTTCAGCTCAAGAACCTCAATAAGCGTGAAGAAAAACTCTGCGCCCTTCCAAACTGACTTGACTACTTAGAGAGCAGACATAAATATCTTACTCGATCCTCGCATACAAGAGAATGTAGTCTCTAGATTAGTATTCTAACCCGGTGTGACTTCCTTTGAGTTAAAATCAATACAGGCACACTGCTCCGAGAGCCAGTCCATACCAAAGATCACATCGAACTCAGATTTCGGCAGTACGGACGGTTCCAATCTAAAATCCCGACTTCCTAAATGCACCTCAATATAGCAAGAACTATCCGCACGCATCATGCATCCATTAGTCAATAACAACTTCACACTATATGTCGTCATACGAGTAGGCAAGACGATCCGTGACATGAAGTCCTCAGATAGAAATGAATGGAAAGCACCTGTATCAAACAGTGCTCTCGTCAGGCAGTCCCGAATAAGGACAAAGCCTGTAACAACGTCACTTTGCTTTATGGCCTCATCTTGGACAAGGTTGAATACCCTTGGTTCAGCTGGAGCAGAGTGGGATGTAGTGGAATCCATCGCCTTTCCCTTTTACACATAAATTCCTCCTGACTTCTTATCACCCTTTGGAGGACCAAATCGACATTTACGGGCAAAGTGTACTAGCTTGCCGCATGTATATCAAGTACGTCGGCTTTGCCCAGAAGTTTCTCCTGTAGTTACAGTAGATGGGGCCTGTCCAGAAGACTTGGATTTTCTACACCATTTCTTTTGGTAGCTAGATTTTCCCGAGTACGGCGCTTTGAACTCGGGCTTTGTCACGGCCAAGTCCCTCTTACCCTGCACCCTCTTCATGTCTTTCTCCAATGCACGGGCCGTATCCACTAATGCTTGAAATCCTTGGTTCACCGAACTCGAAAGCAGGAATCTCGCTCATCCCAGAGTCCTTTGTAGAACCTATTTGTTTTATGCTTTTCTTTCTGCAAAAATCGACGCCGCATAGCGTCCAAATATCGTAAACTAATGTAAGTAGGTATCAAGGCTACTTTCACCCTGAGTTAGACACTGAAACTCATTTTCTAGGGCTATGCACTACGCTGATGGCAGATGCTTTACCAAAAACGGTCTCGAAAACTCCCCTATAGAGACCTATGTTTGTTGTCAGCCTGCTAAGTGGTGCAGCTACATTTTGTCCCACCAAAGCCGAGCCTCTCCTTCTAACAGTAAAGTGGTCAAGGTGGATTTCTATTCCTCTTCAGTTTGTAATGCTGTAAAAATTCTTTTGAGTCGGGAAATCCAGTACTTTGCCTGCGTTGGGGATCCTGCACCCGTGAACGTAGGTGGACTGAAACTCATGAACTGCTTCAGTTGTCCTTCCACTGCTCATATAACTACCACAGCCCCCACGGGTTCTGGCCTCACACCAACCTATTCTAGCACCATTGCAGACTACGCTTGCCCAGTAGGTCGTGCTTGTATCATTTCAAACAATGCCTCAACAACTAAACACATTGTCTCCGCAGAAGGAGGAGGTGTGGGCACCTCTGCCTGTACCGCACTTTCAACATAATGTTGGGGCTCAGACTGCCCCGCACCACTTCGAGTCACTTATAAGTGTACAAGACAAAATTTATCGACCTTCCAAAGCGGCAACACAACTAAGAGGAATGCGCAGATTCCACAAACAAGTGTATTTTCATTCCTATGTGGACATTCATGAGTTCATTTATATTATAACGGTTTGCACGTACACGTACTCGCCACGCCTCAAAAGAATTCGACCATGAATTCGCAGGAGGAAGCCAAGGCAAACTCATACCAAATTATAACACCTCCGTCAATCATATGAAATATAATAGAGGGTCGGGCCGGGCCCCCACGCCATATTCAACAGACTGTCAGCGACGTTACGCTTGAATATCTGAACTTAGTATACGCAATCTAACTCACAGAATTCTAACAGAAGTTTTAAGTGTTATTATTGAACTCATCAAACATGAATATCCACTATATATAAACCAAACCATTTATATATATAACAGGAATGTATACAGAATTACACAAAAGTGTTTGGCCACAAGGCCTTAGAGTTAAACTTCACAGGTGTGGATTACAGACATCGGCACGCAGTCCAGCCACTCATGAAAATATTAAAACTTTTCCATTTGGCCTTCGAGGGCCAGTATAGCAGCAAGGGATTAAGCCTGTTATTTCCCGCTCGGCTCTCCAACACCTGCACAGAGATAATCCACCACGAGGGTGGCAAACAAGGCAACGATCAGCATTCAACTAACCAATTTATAATGACCCTTCCCCTTTCCCAGGGTAGTGGTATTCCAACCCTACAGGCAAGGTATTTTCACAAGAAGACATATCACAAAAACGTGCACTCACGCACAGTTCAATATATCACAAAGGTCAGCCGCATGGCCCGACGCTCTATGCTCAGAGCACATTATCGGTATACCGGAAAACCAAGGTCCCACCACTGTTCAGAGGTCCCAGACAAAACTGCAAGTTTGAGCATTCATGCTCCATGGCCCATAGCCGGAGACTTTAACCTTGATGGCGTACAACCCAAGACTCTCATTATATGATCAAAACGAACACTAATAACTTAGGCACTCAAGTTAGACAACCATAACATGGATACAGTTCAGCCCTTGCCCGTTGCTCAAATCATCAATTCAATGTCTAGACAGACGCGGGTTGGCTTCCCCTTATCTGTTCGGCTCACTGGCCTTCCAGAGATCGTAGCTAACATTAGCCACACTGTCTCCGAGAGACTGGCTTCACAATAGGTTCACTGGGAGCTATCGCAATAGACACCCACTATCGTCGGGCATTAGCGACATAATTCAACTTTTGTCCCCAACCTTAATAATAACTGGACCAACATCCAGAAAACCCTGCAGTAACCTACAGTGCCAGAAAACTGGTCTTTCCATTACATACAGCACAAATAGCTCACCAAGAGCTATCGTCGTTTGTGATACTCACTGTCACCCGGCGATATCCAACTGGTCTTAAACCGTGGATTTCTAGGGTATTTTCCTGGAATGCAACTCCAGTACCCCACATACCCAATATATTATGCATTTATACTCGGAGTCTTCTCCGACACACAAAATAAACATCACCAATCAAAACCAACCTGTCCATATGGGCTTCACACAACATTCTTATTCTGTACTACACATTTTTCAGATCTATATGCAAGACTCACTGGGGATTTCATGAATCAAACTAAAGGAATTCCCTCGATTCTCCACCTTTTGGTGGTGGATTCCATGCATATGCCAAAATAAGGACTTCACTTTTTCAAGAAGGAAGATCGTTACCCTTGTAGTTCTCTTCGGAGCCATGACCGTGATCTTTGATCCGGATGGAATTGATCGTCACAACTTCATCTCTGCGGATCTAGCGTCGACTTGCGATTCCAATCAAATGCACACCTTGGATTGATCTCCATAAGAGTTCGTAGACGTTCTTCATCTTCCTTCTCTAGAAGTAAAGAAGAGAAAGTATAAGAGAAGATGAGAATAAAATCTCAAGTCCATCCTTTATGCAAAAAGCTACTACCGCGCGGTAACTCCTTCCGGCATGCGGTAACAAAGAAGGTAACTGCTTTGACCAGCCGACACCGCTATCCAGAGTTATTGCCTCCACGATAACACTTTAGCGTCTGGCAGTAGACTGGTTACTCGAGAAATCCCTTCGACATTCGTCGAGAGGCTAGCGTGGTGTAACACCTCCCCTGTAATGACCTTATAATATGGGTACGGCCGGGGCCCCACAACATACAGATGCCACAGCTTTGGCATTAAAAGATGATATTAACTACCCAATCTCAAAACTAAGAATGAAACACAACGAAAATAAACCAAATAACTAGAAGTTATCCACTACAAAGACAGGAGTATAACCACGACCTTATGGCCTTACAACAAATGAGTCCAAATTTGAGAGACCACAAGGTCTAACATCAACGTGCAACATCACTTCTAGGCTACCTCGGCATGCAAGCCAGAATATAACAAAACATGAAGCATACAATCAAAAGGAAACAATCTAGAAAGCACAGCAAACACTTCATGAGGCTTAGGGCTTTTCAGTCGGTGCACTTACTCCCGCTTGCAATCCTTGTCGTGTAAAAATTTGTTGTAATGTGGGTCAGCAAAGGCTGACCTCTACTGTGTAACCAACACATCTCCTCCAGGCCGCACCTCACGGACCCCGGAGTACCCCTCCAACCTGTAATTCAACACTTCGTATACCATACACATAAACATGTAAAGCTTTAAAACAAGTTTGGATGTCTCATACAACAATCAAGTTTTCTATGTTGAGCACAGAACAAAAAGGGCCTACTATGCAGCATCTATGCAGACCCGGGCATCGCCCAAGGCACGTTTAGCATATGAAACTAGCACATCATCATATCAACTGGGTACTACCATTTCCCCATTGGCATAAAGCCACAAACAAAAGGGGACTACAATGCCCCTAACGGCCCAAAACTCGCTACACGGAAATCTTTCCAAGGCCCCACCCGCACATGGGTCTTAAACCTGGGCTTGCCTGCAAATTCTGACTTCTCGCGTCAGGATTCCATCTCACACACAAACCGATTCTAAGAACCCTTGCTGGACACCACCCGCTCATGGATTTATTGTCGGGCTTTCCCTATGCTTGGAATTCTCATCAGTCTCAAAGAAGGGGACTAGTCTCGCTAGGGCACTCTACCCACATGACTTGCACGTCATGGGATTGCCAGCCGACTATGGAGACATAGTCATGCCTAAGCACAACACAACCATAATATTTCCCACCCTAACCCATCATTTCTACTACAACATTCCCACGCACCAACGAAACCATCTACTGCCAATGTGGAGCTAATCTTGTCTTGTTTTGGCTACAAGTACTCACTCATGAAAAGGGGGGAAAACGCATACATCACAATGACATCGTGCCGCGACGGACTTCTAACGAATCCTTAAGGCACGCTATGCAACATCACCGAGTCGGACTAACAGTCGCGACTTCGGCTTCACCCATAATGCCTAATCCACTAACGAAGCGTATCTCTAATGCAAAATCATGTCGTGGACGGACACAATCAACCTGGAGGTTCCTCTTGAACCAAGGCAACCCAAACCCCTCTTATTTGAGAGATCTGGAGCCCAAAAACTGAAAAGAAGAGATGCTAAGTGTGCATCCTAAAACCCAAGATGAGAAGTGTCATTACCTTACGACCCCTATTCCTAACCACGGAGAAACTTAGTCGGATGAACACCACCGCAATGGTCTTGCCTTCGTGGATCTGGACTCGGCTCGAGAAACGGGGCTCCGAAGCTTCTCCGGAGACCGGATTTGACCTCCTCCTTCTTCCTTGCTCTCCCCTCTCTCTAAACCTTAGAAAGAGAATGCTTAAGTGCAAATGAGGGTTTGAAAACCCTACTCCCGGCAAAATACCAGATGGGGAGAGCCTGAGCCATCGGATCCTAATTGAAGAAAACGAACGACCACGATTCGCTTTGAAAAAGAACTTCTTGGGCCGAACACGGCTTGTTACACGCCCGTGTCCAAGGCCGTGTTCCCTCACTCGCCATCAAACCAGAAATTGTAGAACAGTACACGGCCTGTGATACGTCTTGGGACACGCCTGAGTCTCAAGTGACACTCCCGTGTCATGGGACGTGTGCCTCAATCGATACAGGACTGAAACGCCCCAAATAAGACACAGCCATGTGACACGCCCGTGTCACATGTCGTGTGCTAGACACACCCCAGGACACACCCATTTCACATGCCGTGTGCTAGACACGCCCTGGGATACGCCTATGTCCCAGGATGTGTAACAACATCAACATACTCGCCAAACTGCCCGAGCAGGACACGGCCTATGACAAGCCCGTGTCTTAGGCCGTGTGCCCTGCCTCGACGCTCATCGACTGAAATTCATTGACCTCTCAAAAAATCGTCGACCCTAAGCACGACACACCCTATGACACGCCCGTTTCACAGGCCGTGTCAGCCTATCCAGAACCCAGCTTGGACTAGAAAAGCCATCCGTTCCACTTTTGAGTTTCAGTGCGTTACACGCGGCTCGGTAACGCCTATCGCCTAGCGGTAGCGCTCTCGACAAATCCTAGAAACCATTGAATGGTCTCGCCGGAGGAATTTGATAATGCGGCGCGATAGCATACTATCGCCAGGCAGAAAAAACCAGAGTGCTTGGCCTTTTAATTCATTGAGCTACTGCCTGCGATAAGACTATCCCTGCGCGATAGCCTCCAATGACCACTACTCCTTTTGGGGTGTTACAGGCTAAGTACTACAATGCCATGCGCTGATATGTTGTGTTTACGATGAGTGATTGGGTGTATCTGAAAATCAAGCCGTTCAAAGGTGTATCCAGGATTCGACGTTTGAAAAAGTTCAGTCCGAGATACCTTGGACCGCTAGAGATTATTTAACAGATCGATGAAGCTACCTATTGACTAGACCTTTCAAGCGAGTTAAGTGGTTTGCATGATGTGTTCCACATCAGTACTAAGGAAGGATATTTGAGATCCTATACAAGTAACTAATGTGGATCAAGTGTCGGTTGATAGTGATCTAAAGATGAAAATCAAACCCATTCGTATCGAAGAAACGAAGATCAAGCAGTGTGGAACAAGGTGATCAGGATGGTCAAGGTTCATTGAGACAACTATGGTCATGAGGAAAATACATGGGAGCATGCGTAAACCATGCTAGAGGAGTTCCCGAAACTGTTCTGTTGAGTTACAAATTTTTGTATATTTTGAACTTCTTTGTTTAGTTCCTATATGTTTAATTTCGGGACAAATTTTCTTAATGTCGGAGAGATTTGTATACACCAGGTTTTGTAGCTGAAAATTACGGAATCAAGCTGAAACTATTTCACATAATCAGATAATATTGGACAAGAATGCTAAAGCAAATGTGATGAAAGTATGTGAAGAAGTTAGCACTTTCAAAGATGAAGCAATTGCCAAGCTAGCTGTAGATATCAGCAAGGGGGAGAAAGTTGTCAAAGAACAAGTTGAAAAAGTAGTTAAAAAATTGTCTGAACAAGCTCAAACAACTGTGAATGATCTAGTCAAGAATATGAAAGCAGATATTCTATCTCAACTCCAATCTGTCAAATTCTACATTTATGATACAGCTGTATGGGTAAATAATCAGAACTTCCCAAATTCTCAACTCAACCCTACCATCATTCCCAAGTTCTTGGACCCTCTTGAAGAACATCCTCCAGCAGATGCTCCAGCTTAGGCAAACATTCCAGGAGATGTGCCAGTCTTTTCACCCAGACCTGCTGGTGATGTGACTGAGCCTCCTCTCTTTTATACTGATATTTGGCAAGATGACCTTCCTCCTAATTCTCAAGGTGTCCAAAAGAAGAAAAGGAAATATGGTGACAGCGCTTCTGCCAGCCGTTCTGCACCTAGAAAAGAGCCTGCCCCAGCTTCTAAAGGTAGATCAGAAATTATTCATACTGAAGTTTGGAGTCCAACCTCCAAATCTCTGATCCTTGATACCCTGAAGCTAGTAACAGATCTTGGTGAGCACAGAGATCAGTATTACAGTTATTCAGAATGGAAAGCTTATGAAGCATCCCAGATCAAGATCAGACTTCATGACAGAAATTGGGGATACAACAACCCAGCTGCTCCTCCTAGGCCCAGAACATATTTTCCTAAACCATTCAGTTATCTAGAGAGGCAAGAGCTGAAGAGAGAAAGGATGCACAAAGGAGCCCCTTCTTGAGTCAATGAGAATGTGGAAATGGACTTTTTAATATGTTAAAAACATTTATATATATATTTTTTTGATTCTGATTATGGCTATCTTATTATTTATCCTGCTTCAGTTTATTTTTTTTGAAGTATATGTGTGTTGTTCCTGTTACTCTAAGTAATTCACCTTAGTGTAGAGGGTGCTAACATCTACAAATAGGGGGAGATTGTTGGTATTTGTCTACACAATACCTCATATTTGTAGGAAGTCAGACCTTGAACTAAGATGAATTAAGGTGTATTTGATATTGTGTTTAAGTTTTATGTGTGCAGGTTTTTATTGCCAAGTGTAGACCAATGTCAGTCTATAATGGGTCACCAAACACAGGACCATATAATGTAATCCCTCATTGTGTGATCCAAAGTGTTGGCCCATGTATAGCCTCTCTATTGGGATACACTTCCTACATGCACTTGGATTGGTGGACTGAAGTATTGAAGTTTATTTATTTCAGAAGAATTTTTCTAAGTCCACATACTCGAGTAGCTTTCTTCATATACTCGAGTAAGTGACTTAGTACTCGAGTAAATCCTTAGACATACTCGAGAAGACTCTGTATACTCGTGTAGATAAGCTTACTCGAGTAAGATAGTTAGTCACTCGAGTAGGTCATATTTTATACTCGAGTAGATCCTTCTGTCCTTAGATCAGAAATTTTCTCTAAGTCCATATACTCGAGTACCTCTTTTGTACACTCGAGTAAGTCAGTATGTACTCGAGTAAGTTGGATTACATACTCCAGTAGACTGTATTGTACTCGAGTAGGTGATAACTTGTACTCGAGTAGTTGGTTAGTTACTCGAGTAAGTGTTCTGTTGATACTCGAGTAGATCTGCACTTTTCATCTCAGAAAGTTTCTAAGTCTACCTACTCGAGTAGTTCCCTATATACTCGAGTAAGTAACTCTGTACTTGAGTAGTAGTTTTTCATACTCGAGTAGCTTAGTGATTACCCGAGTAATCTTCCCAGATACTCGAGTAGTTCACTTTCCCCTCACTCGAGTATCTCCAACTCTTCTACTCGAGTGGTTCTTCCTATTTTGTCTGAGAAATTTTCTCTAATTGTGTTTACTCGAGTATATACTCTCATACTCGAGTAGTTCTAAAATCACTCGAGTGTTGATCTCTGAATCACTCGAGTAGCTTCTCTTCTTATACTCGGGTATGCTCCTCCTATCCACTCGAGTATATAACATCTTGTACTCGAGTATGGCTCTTCTCTGTCTCGAGTATATCTGTTCAATTATTCCTGAAATTCTCCAAGTACAATTTCGCTATGTATTTCGAATTAATCATTTCTGATTGGTCCACGTGTCATCCCTAATTAAATTTCTGACCGTTGGAGTCCACCTATAAATAGGTCCTTTCAGATTTGACTAATAACAAGTTTACAGAGATTATTATTTTAAGAAAGAGAAAAGTTCCCGTGAACCCTAATTTCTCACGTCGCCGCCATTGCCGTTCACGGAAGAAGGTCTGGATCGACGATCTCCGATCGCTGCTTTCAACTTTGTTTCTCCAGCGATCCAGACGAAAGATAATCACTCGATCTCGCCGAGCCTCAAAGATTTCTGATCTATTTTCTCGATCGAGGTGATTCCATTTTTCAGATCTGTGCATCTCTCTCAAGTCATCTTCAACATATTCTGATCAAGCCAAAGTTCTCAAGGAAGAAGACTATCAAAGATCCAGATCTGTGCAATATATTGTTTGTATTTTCTTTTCAAACAAATTTCTTTGTAGGAGTTTTTATCCTAGTTTTGTAGGAAGGCTTTATCTTCCGAGTGTAGATCTGATTTGGATCGAGTTTTGTAGGAACGTGGTTCCGAGGTATAGGATTGTTTTCAATCCGAGATAGTGGAGTAGCCGAGTCTAGTGGTTTGCTAGATCGGTGAGGAAAGTGGGCGTACCCAAGATTGGGGAACCACTGTAAATCTCTTGTCGTCTGTGTGATTGCTTGATCTTCACTGTGTTAATTTTTATTCCGCATTTGACACGCATTTCACCTATTCACCCCCCCCCCCCCCGCCCTCTAGGTGATTTAGGTAGACAACTTAGTTCTCTCACCTGGCATGGGGTAGCGGAATTGCTTCTCTGCAAAGAATTTTATTAACCAGCATATGTATACTACAATCCACCACGGTTGTGCACAACCGCACTAACCAATACATAACACAAATGTCGGCCCGACGGCCCGACGCTCTGTGCACTTAGGTCACCTTATTGGTGTACCGGAAATTCCAGGGTCGCACCACCGATTCAAGGTCTCTCTACCTTATGGTCCAAAATGAGCATCCCTAGTCTTTACGGCTCGCAGGCCTAAGACTCTCGCTATGAGATCAAAACAGGGACTTAAGCACCCAAGGTTAGACATCCATAACATGGGTGCAGATCTGCCTTGCCCATTGCTCATCATCGTCAGTCATCACACAGGACCGACGCGGGTACAACATCTCTTTGCCCGTTCGCCACCAAGGCTTTTAGTTGTAGCACAACAACCCAACAATACACAACATGGTACGGATGACCACTCGAGTTGAACACCAAGTATCAACTCTCACATTTTCCTGGACTTCCTCCTGTATTTCCTGCTGCACCAAGCCACAGTTATACACCAAGGGACTCCATACAAACAATCAATGAACACGGAGTCTTCTCCGATTGCAAACAAAGCATCACCAATCCGTACTACTCACTTCTGGATGGGCTTCATACAGAATGCCTAACCGTACTACTTACTTTCGGTTATATTGCAACAAAGCAAGGGATGAAGCACTGATCCAACGGGAATCACTTCGCGTTCCACCTTTTGGTAGAGGATTCCTATACAAATGAAGGAAAGAAAGACTTCACATGTCTGAGTGGGAAATCATTACCCTTGCAGCACATTTTTGCGCCATGGAGAAAAATACACGGTTGGAAAGGACCGCAACGCTCTTGCCTCCGCGAACCTGAATTCGGCACGCGATTCGGACCACCGTAGTACCACCGATGGACGGATTCCTCTTCTCCTACCCCCTCTTGCTCTCCCCTCTCTCTTCTCCTTAGAAAGTGAAAGCCAAAGATGAAATGAGGAATAACTTCCCCATTCCCATCCATAAACCATCATGAGGCAAGCCAGGGCTGTTGGATCGTATTTAATAAAAACCAACGGCCTAGATTAACTCGAAAAATCATTTCAGATGGCCGAACACGGCTTTGCACATGGCCGTATACCTTGCCGTGTTCCCTGCTTGCACACGAAATCATCGATCCAGAGCAAGACACGGGTTGAGACACGCCCGTGTCTAAGTTGACACACCCTTATCGCCGAAACTGGCACGCCCGTATCAGTCGGCGTGTTCTATAACCGCTCTTTGGAACCGACACGACCCTTAGTGTACACGGGTCCTGACATGCCTGTGTCAGGATTGACACGGCCGTGTTGACCATGACATACCCGTGTCCCGAGCCGTGTACACGCCCCTCGACACAGCCCAGTTTCTAGAGAAGGACACGACCTGTTAACACGCCTGTGTCAAATTTGACATGCCCGTGTCGACACCCCTGACACGCCCGTGACCTCCACCAGGGAAAATCCCAGGGCTCCAAAACCATAAAAACGCTTCCCATACCTATAGTGTTTTGGGGGCATTACAAAAACCAAAATGACCTAAATCATTTTCATGCTCCTAAAGTTTGCCTAAAGCATTAGTTTTGAAAAAATTCAAAAAGTTGGTCCTAGACATTAAATAGAGACTAATGAACTCATTTTAAAATTTAGGATAATATGAGTCTAGAATCGTTCACATCTACTACGCTAATCAAAAGCTGACTTTACAAAAATTATCAAAAAACAAAAAAGAAAAATAGTTGATGCGAGATTTTTTTAAGAAAGTAAAGAAAATAAAAAACGAAAAAACATAATAGAAATGCGAGTTTTAGAAAAATATTTCACCTTAGAAACACAACAAGGCTAAAATTTTACTTATGAAATATAATTAAAAAGATTGATTAGAAAAATTATAATTAGCTAAGTTGTTTAAATGGAATTTTGAGAAAAACAAAACAAAAGCAATGGGTACTATTGAAAAACTAAAATTCATTTAAACTATTAATATTCTAAACCCTAAAAAAAATTTTGATTTTTATTTTGAAATATTCTATTTTTTATTTTTATTTTTTAGGGAAACAACAAAAAAACGAAAAAGAGAAGGAGGAAATCCACCCCCAAGCTTAAAATGGACATTGTCCTCACGGAGAAAGGAGGGGAAGGAGAGAGAGAAATGAAAACATAAATAAAAGTACGTAATTTAAAAACAGATACTTCCCCTGATTTTTTTGAGTTGGGGAAGTTTCGTGATGCTGCTCCCCCATGCTTGCGCTTTGAATCTTCATAAGATGTCTTCTTTGGACTTCGTGATGGATTCAGCTGCGTTGGAGCAGGAGATCGCAGAAGCTTCAACTTGTCGGGGCTGTCTGGGGAAAAAAGTGAAAAATAAAGAAAATAGAAAAAAGATAACTTGGGTTGCCTCCCAAGAGCGCCCATTGTTTAAAAATGTCGTTGAGCTCGATGAAAAAAAAATATTTTCCAAAACATTGTCCAAAAATAATATTCAACGTTTTAATAATAGATAAAGTTTTAAATTATTCGAAAGTCAAATCATGCAAGATAGTGTTTATACAGTTAGGACCAACATCACCAAAGAAATACAGTTTAATACGCTGACCATTCACTTTAAAATTACCCTTATCAGGGTGTGAAATTAAAACAGTTCCATACGAGAAAACTTTTAAAACATTAAACGGCCCAGACCAACGTTATTTTAGTTTGTCTGGAAATAAACTTAAAGGAGAGTTGTATAAAAGAATTTGGTTGCCCGACTTAAAGGTTTTTGGGTGCCTAAGGTGTTTATCATGCAAACGTTTCGTCTGCTCTTTATAGAGTTTGTTATTTACGTACGCGTAAGAGCGCCACTCATCGAGCTCGTTGAGATGAAATTTTCTTAAATTGCCGACAGAGTGGGGATCGAAATTTAAGAACCTTAAGGCCCAAAGCGCAGTGTTCTAGTTCTACGGGTAAATGACTCGATTTTCCATAGACCAACTGATACGGCGTACATCCGATGGCGGTTTTGTACGCTGTTTGGTAGGCCCATAGAGCATCGTCTAATTTGGATGATCAGTCTTTTCTAGAGGTGGAAACAGTCAGTTCTAAAATTCTTTTTATCTCTCTGTTCACTACTTCGACTTGTCAGTTAGCTTGGGGTGGTAGGAGGTTGAAAGTTTATGCATAACGCCATATTTAGTAAGTATTTTAGAAAACTTTGCGTTATAGAAATGGGAACCCCTGTCACAAACGATGGCTCGCGGCATACCGAATCGAGAAAATAATTTTTTTTAAAACGTAACTATGACTCGGGCGTCATTCATAGGAAGAGCTTGGGCTTCTGCCTATCGCGAAATATAATCGACTGCGACTAAGATGTACTTGTTCCCGAAGCTAGAAGGAAGAGGGCCAACAAAATCAATTCTCCAGAGGTCGAAAACTTTGCACTCAAGGAAATAATTTTGCAGCATTTCATTTTTATTGGAAATATTACCCGACCCTTGGCAGCTATCACACCTACTCACAGGCTTGCGCGTCTTTAAACAGCCTAGGACAATAAAAACCCACACTTAGCACTTTGTGAGCGATGCGAGCAGCTTGATAGTGCCCACCTATCCGTCCTTCATGCAAAAGCTTTAAAATATCTGATCCTTCTTCATATGAGACACATCTCCTTATCACTTGGTCCGCACAGACTCGGAAAAGATGAGGGTCGTCCCAAAAGTAGTTCTTCAACTCAAAAGAATTTCATCATTTGCTAAGAGGAGAACTCTTTTGGGAGCACCCGGGCCACTAAATAGTTGGCTATTTGTGCAAACCAAGGAGAAGGCGATGTGTTAATTAACAGCAGCTTCTCATCGGGAAAATAATCATTAAAAGATCTTTCATCTAACTTTTCTATGTGCGAGTTATCTAATTGTGAGAGATGGTCGGCGGCCAAATTCTCGGCACCTCGCTTATCACGGATTTCTAAATCAAACTCTGGAGGAGTCAAACCCAGCGAATCATGCGTGGTTTGGCATCCGTTTTAGCAAGAAGATATTTGAGGGCCGAGTGGTCCGTAAAAATGATGATTTTTAAAAGCGTAATATATGAACGGAATTTATCAAAGGCGAAAACAACATCAAAAAGCTCTTTCTCGGTTGTGGTATAGTTTTATTGTGCAGATGTGAGTGTTTTACTTACGTAATAGATGGGGTGGAAGTTCATAGAAATTCATTGACCTAATACGGCTCCAACCGCATAACTACTCGCATCGCACACGATTTCAAAGGGAAGGTCCCACACCGGAGCTATCATAATTGGGCCATTAATTAATTTTTATTTTATTAAATTAAAAGCAGCTAGGCAAAAGTCATCAAAAGCAAATGGGGCATCTTTTTCTAACAGATGATTAAGGGGTTTGGTGATTTTGGAGAAATCTTTTATGTAGCGGCGGTAGAAGCCCGCAAAAAGGATGAAAGAAGGGAATCTTATCTTTAGCATCTGATGTAATATAAAGTTCATAAATAATGTATGATGTGACATAAAGTATTTCCGGTGTGTCGTAGAAGTCAAGCAAGGAATAAATAATGTATGATGTGACATAAAGTTATTCCGGTGTGTCGTAGAAGTCAAGAAAGGAATAACTTGTATTGTAAGAAAGGAATATTCTTAGAATATCCTTAGCGTGTGATGTAAGTTATCCCCTTACGGGATGACTATAAATAAGGGTGTGTTGTAATGTTTTATTCATCTCAGTCTTGGC
Organism: Platanthera zijinensis; assembly: GCA_039513925.1. Taxonomy (NCBI): domain Eukaryota; kingdom Viridiplantae; phylum Streptophyta; class Magnoliopsida; order Asparagales; family Orchidaceae; genus Platanthera; species Platanthera zijinensis. The sequence continues at coordinate 98,811,700 of CM077086.1, forward strand.
AAGTATTCTAGAGCAATAAAAGTTTGAGTGTTTGAGTTCTATTCTTCTTCGGTGTTCTTCTTACTCTTCTTCTTACGTTTTCTTGTGCATCCCTTCTGTGTGATTGTACCTCCCTCTGATACAATGTCCTAGGAAACTTCTTATAGCTTTGACGTTCGTAGGCGGCGGCAGCTTCTCGATAACTTTTATCTTTGCTATGTCTACTTCAATTCCTCTCGTAGAAATTTTATGACCCAAAACTAACCCTTCCCTTACCATAAAATTGCATTTTTCCCAGTTTAGGGCAAGGTTAGTTTCTTCGCATTTTTCTAAGATTTTTGTGAGGTTTTCTAAATAACTATCAAAAGCATCGCCGAACACGAAGAAATCATCCATAAATACCTCCATAATGCTTCCTACGTACTTGTCAAAGATAGCAACAATACATCATTGGAATGTAGCTGGCGCATTGCACAATCCAAACTACATTCTTCAGTAAGCGAAGGTGCCGAAGGGACAAGTAAACGTAGTTTTCTCCTGGTCCTCGGGAGAGATGGGGATTTGAAAGTACCCTGAGAGGCCATCGATAAAACAATAAAAGCTATTGCTGGATAATCGTTCTAAAATTTGATCGATGAACGACAAGGGAAAGCGATCCTTGTGGGTGGCATCATTTAACTTACGATAATCTATACACATTCGCCACCGGCTCACCATTCGTGTCGGGATTAATTCATTATTCTCATTACTAACTAATGTTAACCCTCCCTTCTTCGGCACTACCTGGACTGGGCTAACCCACTTACTATCAGATATAGGATAGATAATTCCTGCATCTAATAATATCATAACCTCTCCTTTAACTACTTCTTTCATGTTGGGATTTATGTGGCGTTGAGGTTGGATTGAACTACGTGAATTATCTTCCATTAGGATTTTGTGAGTGCAGAAAGATGGGCTTATGCCCTTGATATCAGAAATTTATCAGGCAATAGCTCAGCGATGTTTACGTAAAACTAAAAGAAGTTAATAATTTTGGGCACCCGTGAGGTAGGTCAAAACTATTACTGGTAGCTTGGATTCTTTTTCTAAGAAAGAAAATCTAAGATGTTCGTGTAGTTCCTTTAATTCCAGGGTAGGGGGTTCTTCATATGATGTTTTAGAAATTCTTTCTTTTTCAAAAACAATGTTTTGGTAGACTTTTTCTTTATACGAAAAATTTAAAGGGGTGGAGCTGGTGGCCATGACGGATTCTTGCAGCGATTCAGTTGGAAGAGTAGAGGAGGAACAATAATCAGAAAATTCTTTTTCAAATTCAGAGAGGCGATAGGAGGATTCTTCACTTAGGTGCAGCGATTCAGTTAAAAGAGTAGAGTAGGAACAAAAATCAGAAAATTCTTTTTAAATTTAGAGAGGCAATAGGAGGATTCTTCAATTAGGGCATCTATGAAAAAATAGAGTCGTCATTTGCTAGGGTGTTCTTCATCGAGGGGGTGATAGAGAAAGTCACTTCGTCATTGCCTACTCGAAGAAAGAGCTTACCATTGCTTACATCAATGATAGCTCGGGAAGTGGCAAGGAAGGGTCGGCCAAGGATCAAGGGAACCTCGACGTCTTCTTCGATGCCCAATATGACGAAATCCACTGGGAAGATGAACTTGTCGACTTTAACTAAGACATACTCCATGATTCCTAACGAGTATTTGACTGATTTGTTGGCGAGATGGATACTCATGCGTTTGGGGTTGAGACTACCAATTCCTAACTTCTTAAACAATGAGAAGGGCATCAGGTTTATACTCGCACCGAAGTCGGCTAATGCGTGCTTGACAAAAAGATCACCCAAGACACACGAAATATAAAAACTACATGGATCACTGATCTTATTCGGCAAACTGTGTGTCAAGACCGTGGAGCACTCGGCATTTAACGTGACAAACGAAAGGTTTTATTACTTCCTTTTATTGGTCAGGAGTTCCTTAAGATACTTAGCGTATTTTTCATTTGGGAGATTGCTTCATGGAAGGGGAGATTAATGTAGATTTTCTTGAAAATTTCTAGGAAGCGGGAGTATTGATCGTCCTGACGTTGCTTATTAAGTTCGGAAGAGTATGGCAGGGTTGGATTATTTTAAAGATGGGTGGTGGAGTGAGATCTTTTTCTAAAACAGGGAGAGGGGTGTTAACTTCTTTTTTAACAGAGGGTGGAGTTTTTAAAACGGTGGCGGAGCTTGCCTCGGCCTCTTCGCTAACACTACTGAAAACTTGCTTCCCACTCTGAAGAGTTATAGCTTCCGCTTGCTCTCTCGGGTTGCGCTCGGTGTTGGCAGGAAGAGACCCGGCGGGTCGCTTAGAAATAAGTTTTGCGAGTTGTCCTACTTGATTTTCAAAACTTTTAATGGTCCCGACTAGGGTTATTATAGTAGCGTCATTAACATTCATATATTTTGAAAACATTTCCTCCAAACTTAGAGGTTTTGGAAAATTTTGAGGAGCCGGTGGTGGTGCAGAAAAATCATTTTGTGGTTGTGAATGTAGCAAACAGACGACTAAAACAAGGCAGAAATTTCAATAATTAAAAGTTTTATTATCCAAAAAGATAGAATTTACAAATGTATGACCTCCCTTTTATAGAATGGAGGAGAGAGGAGAGAGTACAATTAAATAATGTGGGACTAAAAAATTACAGAGCTGTGCGGCTAGAAATAAAGAGACCGAACATGTAAGACCCCAATTTTTTTTATTTTAAAACACCGGGGTCTTAGGCCCAGAACCGCCACTTTGCGGTGACACCTTCACGCCCTGAAGGGTCATCACCACAAAGCGTTGATTCTGCCGGCCAATTTGATCAGAGAAAGGTAGCACAATAAAGTAAAATCAAGTCCATAAAAAATCATATATATAAAAATAAAAGTCTCTGAAAGTCAGATCTATCCTAGAGATTAGAGCAAACACACACAACAAGAATACAAGAAATAAAAATTGCAATCCAGACGACACAAGAATTTTATAGTGGTTCCCCAACAACTTGGGTACGTCCACTCTTCTACCACCCTTGGTAGGAATCCACTCAGGATGAGTTGATCAGGTGTCCTGACACCAATGAGCTTTTGATAAGGTGCTCAAAAACCAAACCTAGATTTTTTGATCAGGTGTCTTGCCACCACTGAGTTTTGACAAGGCTCTCAGAACCAGATGGAGAACTTTTGAAGGGAGTTCAAGAACCCTTTTACAGCGGGAAAAGAATAAAGAAAAAGGTGAAGATGTCTTCTCTGTTCTCAATCAAATGAGAGAAGCACAAGTGGATTGTTGATGTCAAAGCTCCCCCTGAGATTGGCAGTAGGTTCAGGAGTGGAAGCTTTGCACAGGGTGACAGGCCTTCAGTGGATGACTGCTCCAGTAAATGATGATTTCAGCAATGGCTGAAATGTTTGTTGTCTTGGAGAGTAAATGATGAAGCCTTGATGATGATCTTCCAGTAAGCCTTCAGACTGATGTAGAGAAGTTGTCTCTTCAGGCTTCCTGGAACAGCAAATCTGAGAAGAGAACTTTGCTGTACAGGTTATCTCTATTCTTGATTTTCTTGTGTCATATTTTGTTCCTCTGTTTCTCTGTATATTTATTCTGATTGAAGAGAAACGGGCATTTTAATTCAGCACTTATTACTGCTTCATTTTTGATACTCCAACGGTTATAATATTCATAAATACATTCCTGTAATAGTCCTGTAATAAAGCTGTATTTGAATATTGACAGCTGGCTTTGATTGGACCAAAGAATATCCTGAAAATCCGCCTGGAAACTTGCGTTCAAAGTTCTGGCAGAAATCGTCGAACGGAGTTCGGAGAACGTCGACCGGAGCTCGACGTTCCAGCATAAGTTAGCGTCGAGCGGAGCTCGACGTTCCAGCATAGTTGAGCTTGGAAAGCGTCGACCTGAGCTTTAGATAAAACGTCGACCGCAGCTTGAGATAAAGCGTCGACCAGAGCTCGACGTTACAGCAAAGATTAAGCTCGACGATCTTCGATCGGAGCTCGACGATCGTCGACCTAAGCTTAATGTTGAATTCTGTTTTCTCTGACTGATTTCTCTTGGCTGATTTCTTCAATCTCTGAGAGCCTCTGAATTAGCACAACCTATGACCCTTAGCTATACATTGATGGGTCAATCTAATAAACTGAAAGACATAGTGATCCTGACCCAAATCCAAATTAGGGTGTTCCAACAATCTCCCCCTATTTGGGTTAGGATTACTATTTACATGAGAATTAAAATATTACAACAAATTAATATTACAAAGCATGAGATATAAAAATAAAAGCTTTGCATTGCTGGCTCCTTTTGCTGTTAAAAACTGACTTCTGCTGGCATTACAATCTCCCCCTATGTTGATGCAGTAACTGTGATTGGAGGAGGCTGAGATGACTCTTAAAGTTGGATTTTGATTGAGTCATCCAGCTAACTCTTATAGATGGTACCTGCAAAAAGCTATGGTAGAGATTGCTCTCTCCTTAAAAAGGATATGTTAGCAGAAAATTGATATTTGTCCAGCAAAATTTAGGATTCTGGATCTGAAAAACAAAGTCTGATATCTTCCTTCCTATAGAATTTCTTTTCATCAGAAGAGATTCAAACTCAGTGCCATGATCACTGCTGACCAATGCAACTAGAGTAGAAGACTCAATCTAGATGAATTTAGAAAAAGATCTATAAGAAATATAAAGTATCTGACAAATAATTCACATACAGAGGTCCTAAAAAAAATTTGAACAAAATATCAATACGATAGAAACATCCCTAAGAAAAGATGTTTCCAAATAAATTTGTTCCAAATAAGAAAAGGATTTGAAAATATTTTAATTAGTTTATCCTTATATTTATGAATCAGATTTATGAAAAGACAGACTGAGTTCGATGGTCTGAACTCATTTTGTTGATTAAAATATTTCTTTTTCCTGAGAATATATTCTGAAAATAATCCTCTGAGAAGTTTTGTTTCCTTCTCAGGTTTCATTAAATCTTGGCAGCAACTTTGAAGTTCTAATTTAACTGAACTAAAAACAAAGTTTGATAATACCTGATCCTTTTCAGGTTTTGAATTTCCTTCTGTTTGTTCAGCATCTGAATTGCTGCAGGAGGCATTGATGGCCTTTAAGCAAAATTCTTTGGCCCTTGCTTCCTCTTCTTCATCTTCAAATGAAGACTCATCATCTGAAACATCCCAAATAATATCTAGGGATATTAATTCTCCTTCTTCAAATGATATGTTGTGGCTTCTTTCTGATATTTCATCCACGGGTTCAGAAGCCATTTGATGGAGGGAATCCCATATTTCCTTAGTTGTTGAGCATTCAACAACTTCCTGAAACAAATCATCGGATAATGACTGTGCTAGGATATTCATGGCTCTGGCATCAGCTAGCCTGGCCTTTTTAGTTGTTGTTGCCAATGTTGGGAGACCTTTCAAAATAGAAGGAAAAATATCTTCATTAATAGAGTTCATATATAATTTAATTCTTGTCTTCCAAAGTGCAAATGGGTTTATGTTGCACTTAGGAGGTCTGGTGCTAGAATATTCCATATTCTTGATATATGAAAAATATAATAATTAATCTAACTAGAATGGATCAAACCAGAGATCTTTTGGTTCAGGTGTTAGCCTGTATGAACAACCAACCTATTGATGGTTTAGTTGTTGTATAACCAACCTGGCTCTGATACCAATTGAAAGTCAGATCTATCCTAGAGATTAGAGCAAACACACATAACAAGAATACAAGAAATAAAAATTGCAATCCAGACGACACAAGAATTTTATAGTGGTTCCCCAACAACTTGGGTACGTCCACTCTTCTACCACCCTTGGTAGGAATCCACTCAGGATGAGTTGATCAGGTGTCCTGACACCAATGAGCTTTTGATAAGGTGCTCAAAAACCAAACCTAGATTTTTTGATCAGGTGTCTTGCCACCACTAAGTTTTGACAAGGCTCTCAGAACCTGATGGAGAACTTTTGAAGGGAGTTCAAGAACCCTTTTACAGCGGGAAAAGAATAAAGAAAAAGGTGAAGATGTCTTCTCTGTTCTCAATCAAATGTGAGAAGCATAAGTGGATTGTTGATGTCAAAGCTCCCCCTGAGATTGGCAGTAGGTTCAGGAGTGGAAGCTTTGCACAGGGTGACAGGCCTTCAGTGGATGACTGCTCCAGCAAATGATGATTTCAGCAATGGCTGAAATGTTTGTTGTCTTGGAGAATAAATGATGAAGCCTTGATGATGATCTTCCAGTAAGCCTTCAGACTGATGTAGAGAAGTTGTCTCTTCAGGCTTCCTGGAACAGCAAATCTGAGAAGAGAACTTTGCTGTACAGGTTATCTCTATTCTTGATTTTCTTGTGTCATATTTTGTTCCTCTGTTTCTCTGTATATTTATTCTGATTGAAGAGAAACGGGCATTTTAATTTAGCACTTATTACTGCTTCCTTTTTGATACTCCAACGGCTATAATATTCATAAATACATTCCTGTAATAGTCCTGTAATAAAGCTGTATTTGAATATTGACAGCTGGCTTTGATTGGACCAAAGAATATCCTGAAAATCCGCCTGGAAACTTGCGTTCAAAGTTCTGGCAGAAATCGTCGAACGGAGTTCGGAGAACGTCGACCGGAGCTCGACGTTCCAGCATAAGTTAGCGTCGAGCGGAGCTCGACGTTCCAGCATAGTTGAGCTTGGAAAGCGTCGACCTGAGCTTTAGATAAAACGTCGACCGCAGCTTGAGATAAAGCGTCGACCAGAGCTCGACGTTACAGCAAAGATTAAGCTCGACGATCTTCGATCGGAGCTCGACGATCGTCGACCTAAGCTTAATGTTGAATTCTCTTTTCTCTGACTGATTTCTCTTGGCTGATTTCTTCAATCTCTGAGAGCCTCTGAATTAGCACAACCTATGACCCTTAGCTATACATTGATGGGTCAATCTAATAACCTGAAAGACATAGTGATCCTGACCCAAATCCAAATTAGGGTGTTCCAACAGTCTCCACGAAGGGAGAGTCCACAGAATAATATATCAGAGTACTAAAATACGGGCTTATGCCCGGTACATCATGTCCTCACTACAAATCACTCATGTAGAAGCAAAAATAGAACATCTACTCAAGGTCGAGACTCACGGTCACGACTGTATGAACTTCGGAGCTAGACTGCCCCATCTCCAAGCGCACCGGTCTCTGGGGCTGCTCCCCTGTGCTGGGCTCCACGATTCCCTAAAATGATGCGGTTTGAAAACTGTTAGTCATAAATACTAAGTCCTATCATCCCCTACCCCTTCCCCCATGGCTCCTAAGTACTGAGCGGAGAGGAAGAAAGGGAAGAACATGCAGGTGGAGATTAAATCAAAGAAAATAGGTGGCAGCAGAACTAAACTAGCAATTCTATAATAAATAATGGCAATAAGACAAAATATTAAAGGTAACCTTCACTTATGTGGGAACATATAAAGCAAGGGGTCCTCTACAAGGCTCCCATCGTATAAAAAGTCACATAACAATTTATACGTTGGGGTGTCGGTTATCAAACAGCAGTATATATATATATCAAAATTGACCTTGATTTATAAACTTGCCCACACAAGCTTATAGACCTAGGGTTCGTTTTGCAAGTCCTAATGTATAAGCGTCTCATTCTACTTATAACTTAGGTATCAGTGGTTAAATGAATCGATTATGCTATGACATGCTAGTGGGTATGATGGAACATGCAAGTGCAACACACACACCCGACTCTTTGCACACAGACCTTTAGTTCCCCCTTTCGGAGTCGTTACCTCCCAGGATACCTCTGTAGTGGCAGACGGAAGCGTTGGGTTGGGCCTCGCCCACCTCTAAACCAGTAAAGCACTACCGGTCAAACCTACCCCATTTTGTTTTCTTTTAAAACACTGGGGTCTTAGGCCCAGAACCGCCACTTTGCGGTGAAACCTTCACGCCCTGAAGGGTCATCACCACAAAAAGGTAGCACAATAAAGTAAAAGCTAGTCCACATAAAATCACATATATAGAAATAAAAGTCTCCACAAAGGGAGAGTCCATAGAATAATATATCAGAGTACTAAAATATAGGCTTATGCCCGGTACATCATGTCCTCACTACAAATAGCTCATGCGGAAGTAAAAACAAAACATCTACTCAAGTTCGAGACTCACGGTCCTGGCTATATGAACTCCGGAGCTAGACTGCCCCATCTCCAAGTGCACCGGTCTCTGGGGCTGCTCCCCCGTGCTGGGCTCAACGATTCCCTAAAATGATGCGGTTCGAAAACCGTTAGTCATAAAGAATAATTCATATCATCCCCTACCCCTTCGCCCATGGCTCCTAAGTACCGAGCGGAGAGGAAGAAAGGGAAGGACATGATGGTGGAGATTAAATCAAAGAAAATATGTGGCAGCGGAACTAAACTAGCAATTCTATAATAAATAATGGCAATAAGACGAAATATGAAAAGTAACCTTCACTTATGTGGGAACACATAAGACAAGGGGTCTTCTGCAAGGCTCCCATTGTATAAAAAGTCCCATACCAATTTATACGTTGGGGTGTCGGTTATCAAACAACAGTATATATATATATATCAAAATTGACCTTGATTTATAAACTTGCCCACAAAAGCTTATAGACCAAGGGGTCGTTTTCCAAGTCCTAATATATAAGCATCCCATTCCACTTATACCTTAGGTGTCAGGGGTTAAATGAATCGATTATGCTATGACATGCTAGTGGGTATGATGGAACATTCAAGTGCAACTCACACACCCGACTCTGTGTACACAGACCTTTAGTTCCCCCTTTCGGATCCGTTATATCCCAGGATACCTCCGTAGTGGCAGACGGAAGCGGTGGGTTGGGCCTCGCCCACCTCTAAACAAGTAAAGCACTACTGGTCAGACCTATCGTATGCCTCAACGCTTGGTGCACGAAGCGGACTCCTGCACACTCTTGCCGGCTGGCGCACCAGACTTCTGTTGGCGAAGTGCTAACCATACTTGCCGAGTTAGCGTATTGGCATCGGTGCATCGACCCTCCAATACCAAAGACCAACCACCTTAATTTCCTTTCCTTTTATGCACATGCAATTTAACATATTTAATAAAAATCGAGCCGAAGCTCCCCAGACTAAAACGTCCGTCTCAAATAATCGAGTCGAAACTCCCCGGACCAAAACATCTGTCTCTTAACTAATCGAGCCGAAGATCCCAACAATATTCCTGTGCTAATAGTGTTTGTGAAATATGCAACCCTAATTACTAAGTTACTCTTTTCAGCTTGTTAATTCAGTTTATGTTAACCCAGGACTACCCCCGGTATTCCCTGTGAAGGGCTCTCAAAGGGCACAAGGAACTATGATAGTAGCTGTAGCCCATCGTTTCCTTTCGCAAGGAACTTATTTATATTGGTTGATTCCCTTTACCCATTCCCTTCTCATATTACAATAGACAAACCCAGTGTGATTTTTAACCTTCCTCTCTTCGAGAAAGACGATCTTTCATCGAACCCGAGCACCTCTTAACTCTAGACAACACCACTTCTCACTAACCTTCCCATCCTTATTTCGTGAACACTTTCACATCCAACCAATTCAGCAGATTAACTAACTCCAATGTTGTGCCCAGTCATATCCTATGACTATTAACTCGAATTGCTAATTGAAAACTATCTTATGCTATATGTCGAACCAGTTAGGAAATGATCCAATACTCATCCAAATGCCCTAACTTATTTACTGGAGATATATCATGATATGATTAGCCAATAATCAGAAAACTATAATTTTCCTAATTTATCAAGCATTTAATTAATTTCCTCAATAATTCCAAGGGCTACCGGTTTGAACATAAACTACCCTAAGTACTCATGCAAGATATCCAACAAAATTATAATAAATATTATGTTATCTCAATATGGTAAATCCAAAGTATCATAATTTTTTTATCATTAAAGGCACTAAAACTAATTTAGCAATATTTTCGATCTTTCGTTGTTTATGAATCAAGTACAGATAATATCCATCCAAAAATTATAAATTGCTTATACTATGCATATACCACCTTAAAAATAGCATTGGCCAAGTTTCATAATTTTTTAGCAAGTATTAATCTCTGAATAAATTAAGGGCAATGTTAATAGCACCCCTCTATTGGCTAATAGCACCCCAAAAAAGCCAAAATAACACATTTAAATGGCTGCTAATAGCGACTTCAGGGGTGCTATTAACATTGCCCTAAATTAATTATCAAAATCTCCATAAGGTGGACTTGTAAAGAAAGTGCCGTAATTAAAATTCTACAAATCATGAATAAATGTCTACAAGCATATAATGGCCTGTATGTCTCAATTCCTAAGCCCCATAATTTTTCAACAGCAATATCATCCATAATTAATTTTTAGACCATAAGACCCCTTTTTAACATTTGTGAATAAATTACTAGATTTACACAACTAAAAATTATACAAAAATTCAGGAGTAACCATTCTGACCTAAAACCTTTACTTCCAAGATTTTATGGGGTTTTAATGAACAGAAAGATCTAAATAATTAAAACAACAATTAGGGCTATAACAAACTTTACAAAAGAAGTGCTAGAAATGAACATCATAAAATTCGAGTAAAATTGCTATAGGTTTTAACAATTCCAAAACTCACACTACCCGAGTTTCACAGCTTTTAGATAACGTTAAGTGACTGATTTTACTTATTTGAGATTTTATCCTAAAACTAAGGTTAGGGTTTTGAGGTATCTACCTATCTCCAAATCATCCAAGATTCCATCCAGATGATTTATAATATGCTAACGTCGACTCCACTGAATTTCAAGGCAATACGAGGGCATTTGCCCCCATGTCCTTCACAACCCTCAAAACCCTCCCTTTAGGGTTTGAGTTTGGATCCTAGGGTAAATAAGCCTTAAACAACATCATTTCTCTCCAAGTGGGTTTTAATAACCCTTCTAAGTCAGTGGTCAAAATATCAGCCTCTGTTGAGGTGATTTGACCGTTCCAACCTCTTGGTGCATTTTTTACTCAAAAATGCCTCATTAATTCCTCGTTAAAGATAGGTGATTTCTTACCCAAAACTAATCCAAATGAGTTGGAATTTTTTACAGAGCTAGTTTTATAGCCAGGGACCACTCACTAAAATTTGGGAGGGTTTTGAGGTCATTTGACCACTTAAATAAATTACTCTGACTTTATTAAATTAAATTAAAAACCTTAGGCAAAGTATCTCCAAAAATTCCCATTTTTAGATAGCCTCTAGGTATGGCTAAGGGTAACCCCCTACCTAAATTTCAGGTCATTTGGACAAGGGACGAAGAGTGGGCATTCATTTTAATTTCTGCCCAACTCTAGGTACAGCCCCCACTAAAACGGGTGCTGCGGTCAAACCACTTACCCAAACGAGTGTGAATTAATTTTAAATTAATCTAGACTTGAAGGGCTACAACTTTCGTGACTGGCTATTTTTCCTAAATCAGCCTCTAAGGGCTTCGTTTTGTAGCATCAAAATGCGCCTATTTAATGTATCTTTTCCTTATATACTATATACATAACTTTTATATTATAAAAATATTTTTACTGTTCATCTTCTACAGCACCCGAAAATTGAACTCAGAAAAACTTATATTTCCTGTAGCTCTTTCGTGATCCGTTGCCGGTAATCCGATCACTTCCCTGGCGAGCCACCACCACCACCAACTCCGCTGAGGCGATGGCTATCGGTCGGTGGTGGTTGGCCGGCAGAGGTGGCGGTTTCCGGCGGTCCCGAAAATATATCTTTCTTGGTTTTTCCATGAAGAATGCAAGATAGGTCCGGCTCCGTTGAGCATGAACTTCCTTTCTAAGATCCTAAGATCTACCCATAAAAGAAGAAGTAGAGGAGGACCTTGTTCGCGGTTTAGAGGCGAGATGAACGTCGGGTTGCCATGGCGCGGTGGTGGCGTTGTCGAACTTCTCCTACAGCAAGAACAACAACTCTAATCTATTTGGTCAAGAGTGTAAACTTCTCATCTTGCTCTAAGGGGGCTTTTATAGATCACCAAGTAGGGAGGGGAAAGGGTAAAGCATTCAAGGCCATGAAGGCTCTCCTCTTAATAGCATTTCGGTTATGGTAGAGGGAGAGGAAAAGTTGGAAGATGAAAAGACTGATCCAGGTGGTGATTTCCTATTGGACCAACACTTCCTCATTTTATTAAGTAATTAGAGAAGGAAACGGACCATTAATACTCCTGGTGTAACTTCCCATAATCAGAGTTAATTATGGCATGTGTTACAGAAATTTCCAGCTTGGCTGACGTTTCGGCCTCTATCACGGGCGTGGCAGGCCCGTGTTGAAAATACTGAGTCTGCCGATCATCTTCCTGAGGTCGACGATCGTCAAAGTGGGTCACGCCCTAGGTCACGGGCGTGACGGGTCGGTCACGGGCGTGACAGGCACGTGTTGAAAATTCTGAGTTCGCCGATCGTCTTCCTGAGGTCGACGATCATCGAAGGGGGTAACGCCCTAGGTCACGGGCGTGACGGGTCGGTCACGGGCATGACTGACCTGTGTTGAAAATTCTGCGTTCGCCGATCGTCTTCTTGAGATCGACGATCGTCGATGGGGGTCATGCCCTAGGTCACGGGCGTGACTGGTCGGTCACGGGCGTGACCACCCCATGACTCGAAATCTTGGTCGATGGACTTCAATTCTTGGGTTTCCTAGGGTCCTTTCATGACAGACCGACTCCTAGGGGTCTAGCCGAAAATGGGATGTAACAAATCCCATAAACAAAAATTTCGTCCCCGAAATTGAGGTTAAGCAAACAGGGATTTCTACCGGAATAAAATAAACTTGTAACATCCCATATGGTTTTCCTATTGAGTCGAAGCGATTACTTGTTCAATAAACGAAGGCAATTCCCTAATAAACAAAAGATTAGCCCCTACTTTCCTGACTGAGTGCGCATGCCTAGGTTCTCAATTTCCCTTATCTAGCCCTACCGGTTCAATACAAGAAGGTAATTTATAGTATACCGAGAGGTGGTGAGGTATACCTGACTGAACAACTTCGGGTATTTTTGCCTCATCAGGTACTGCGGTTCCAAGGTGTGCTCCTCCTGACCGTGGTTTCTCCACAGAACCTTGACTAAGGGGATCTTCTTACGGCGCAAAATCCGTACTCCTATGTCATCGATCCGAATCGGCTCAAAGTGAACAGACCGGTCTGAAGCTACCGGCCCTTCGGTGGTCAAAATCTGCTGCTCCGGGCATAGTAGAGCCCTCCTGAGGAAAGAAATGTGGAAGACGCCGTGTAGAGCTACCAGCTCTGGTGGTAACTCCAGCCTGTAGGCTAGGGCTCCGATCCGCTCCAGGATCCTGTAAGGGCCCATATACCTAGGGCTGAGCTTCTTCCTCTGACCGCACACTCGTAAAACTCCATGCATGGGACGGATCTTCAAAAAAACTCGGTCCCCCACCTGAAACTCCACCTGACGATGTTGGGCGTCATAGTACTTAGCCTGTCTGCTCTGCGCCTCTAACATCCTGTCTCTGATCATTCTCACCTGAGCCTCGGTGTCTTCAACAAAATCCGATCCCAATGTCTTCGGATCCTCATCCTGAATCCAAGAAAGCGGGGTCCTGCATTTCCTTCCATACAAGGCTTCGTAAGGCCCCATCCTGATGTTGTACTGGTAGCTGTTATTTTAAGAGAACTCGACCAAAGGTTAGAGCTTCTCCCACGGTTCCCCGCGGTCCAAAATGCATAGCCTCAAAAGATCTTCTAGCATTCGATTGGTGCGTTCCGTCTGCCCATCTGTCTGGGGATGAAATGTTGTGCTGAAGGTCAGCCGCATTCCTAAGTAAGTCTGCACAGATCTCCACTCCCTGGATATTAACTGACCATCCCGATCCGACACGATCGTCCTGGGCACCCCGTGATATCGAACGAACTGCTCCATAATTCTCCGCACTAGTACTCCCACAGAGTCATCCTTCTTGATTGGAATGAATCTGGCCACCTTCTTCAGCCAATCGACGATGACCCAAATCGAATCGTTTCCCGTCCGAGATCGGGGGAGGCCATGAATGAAATCAATTGCGATGTCCTCAAATTTCCACTCCGGTACTGGGAGTGGTTGTAGCAATCCTGCGGGGTTCCTGCACTCTGCCTTCACTAGTTGACATGCCTTGCAATGAGTCACGAAGTATGTAATGTCCATCTTCATCCCTGGCCAGAACATCGTCTTCTTCAAGTCTGCCGTCATCTTGGTGATCCCCGGGTGTATAGAATATCTGCTACAATGTGCTTCCGCTATGATTTCCTCTCGAATCTGGCCTCCTGCGGGTATATAGACCCTACCTTTGAAATATAGTAATCCATCTCTCAGTGAATAATCTCCCGTCGAACCCTCCTCCAAGGCTTGGAATATCGGATCTGCCCATTCATCTGTCCTCTATCCATCCCGAATGCGGTCCCGAATATCATTTATGGCCACCATCGATGCTAGATACTCCCTATACAGCTCTGGATCATTCTTGGACACTAGGGATATCTGCATATCTCTGAATGATCGGACTAGCTCCATGGACATTAGATGTGTTCCCTTCCCTGAGGTATCTCCTCTCCGACTCAAAGCCTCTCCCACCACGTTCGCCTTCCCGGGATGGTAGTGCATGGTGTACTTGTAATCCGACAGGAACTCCACCCAACATCTCTGTCTGATGTTGAGTTCCTTCTGTGTGTCCACGTATTTCAAATTTTTGTGATCTGAGAAGATGTCACAGTGAACCCCATAGAGGTAGTGTCGCCAAATCTTCAGGGCAAAGATCACTGCACCCATCTCCAGATCATGCACCAGATAGTTCTTCTCATGTATCTTCACCTGACGGGAGGTGTAGTCTATTACGTGTCGGTTCTGCATCAGAACGGCACCCATCCCCTGGTAGGAGGCATCCGTGTACACCTAGAATTCCTCCCTTCCCGATAGAAGAGCGAGAATGGAAGTCGAGGTAAGCCAACCTTTCAACTCCACAAAGGCCGCCTCGTACTGTGGCGTCCAAATGAAAGGGGACTCCTTCTACGTCAGGGATGTAAGATGGAGTGCAATCTGGGAGAATCATTCGATGAACTTCCGGTAATATCTGGCAAGTCCCAGGAAGCTCCGTACATCTGTGGCTGTCTTCAATGGTGTTTAATCCTGAACTGCCCGAATCTTGGCCGGGTCTACTGCCAACCCAGCACCGCTGATAATATGACCTAAGAAGGTCACCTCCTTGAACAAAAACTAGCATTTGTTGAACTTCGCGTACAGTTGGTGCTCCCGTAGCCTCTCCAGAGTTACCGTCAGGTATCGTGTATGCTCCTCCTCTGTCTTTGAGTAGATGAGGATGTCGTCAATAAATACGATGACGAATACATCCAAATACTCATCGAATACCCTGTTCATGAGGCTTATAAATGTTGACGGCGCATTTGTGAGCCCGAAGGGCATCACTGTAAACTCAAACAGTTCGTATCTACTACTGAAGGCGGTCTTCATAATGTCCTCCTCTCGAATCCGTAGCTGGTAATAACCTGACCTCAAGTCAAGTTTCGAGAAGAAATGCGCTCCCTCTAGTTGATCAAATAACTCATCAATCCGTGGCAGCGGATATGTGTTCCGGACCTTCAGTCTATTCAGCGCTCGATAATCAATACACAAGTGGAGACTTCCGTCCTTCTTCATGACAAATAATACTGGGGATCCCCACGGTAAAGAGCTTGGCCGGACAAACCCTGCCTCTACTAATTCCTGCAACTGGCTTCGAAACTCTGTCAACTCTTTCGGGGCCATCCGGTAAGGGGCGCTAGATGTCGGCTTGGCCCCCAACACAAGCTGTATCTGGATGTCCTGCTCTTGGTGCGGAGGTAGTCCTGGCAATTTCTCTGGAAAGATGTCAGTGAAATCTCACACCATCGGGATGTCTGTCACAGACTCCTTGACTTCCGCCATCTCAAATAGAATCTGATAAACCTCCTCTCCCTGCAGATCGGCCTTAACGGCTTGTACCGAAGATAAGAGTATATGAGAGGCAGGTTTTATACCTTCGATGATAATGAAAGAGTCCCCGTGCCTCACGGTGATCCTCTTCGCTTGGCAAATCAATCTGGGCATCGTTCTAGTGCAGCCATACCATGCTAAGGATCAAGTCATAGTCCGTCAACTTCAAAAGCGTCGTTGGAGCCTCAAACGCCTTTCCGCCAATTCCTACCTCCGTGTTGCAGTGGTCCGAGTTAAGGAGTTCAGATCCATCGGGTAGTCGCACCCTCTTCACTGATCCCATGAATCGCTCCACGCCTTCCAATCCTTCTACGAACGTCTCTGATACGAAGGAGTTAGAAGCTCCGGAATCAAAAAGCGTGCGGGCAGGCTTGCCGCTGATGAAGACTATACCTTGGGTGGTTAAATGTTTTAGGATTCTATTACGAGTTTTTTTCTTTCCTATTTATTCTATCTAGTGCAGTTCAACAAAATTTGTCGACTGATAAAAGGAGATTCTTTTTAAACAATTAAGCATGTCGGCGTACCTACTATGACCTGCTCTGGGTTCTGCGCAAGGTCCAAAGCATACACCTGCTCCCTTTCTTGTCTACGATCTCCCCCCTGGTATCCATAACCTCAGCCACATCCTCGACCTCCGAAATGCTGGGCATGTGGGCCACCCTGTGGTGCTGGAGGTGGTGCCCCTCTCATGGGGCAGTTTCTTCGGAGGTGCCCAATCTGATGACAATAAAAGCACTCTGGCGGGGGATACGCCATACCCCCGGGTCTCAGCATCTCCTGCATCCGAAGAGGTTGAGGGGTCAATATCACCTGCTCCCTCAGCTCCTGCCCACTTCATGACGAGGCTGGTCCTCTGTCCTTCTCCCATCTGGTATAACACCTCGCCGCTGATCATTTCTGGCTCTCCGGCCCTGATCCTCCGCTCGCCGCTTCTAACCCTGAGTGGTGTGCCAATCAGCCTCAATCCTATTTGCCATCTTCAAAATCCGGGAGATAGGCCCATCGGATACAAACAACAAGGCCTCCCTCAACTCCTCTTTCAAGCCCTTATAGAACCTCTTGATGTACCCTGCTTCGTCCAGCTGGTAAGAATCTGCATATCGAGCCAAATGGTCGAACTCCCGATGGTACTCCACCACCGTCCTGGTGCCTTGCTTTAGCTGTAAGAACCGCTCCTCCAACTCATCCCTGGCCGACTGCGGAACAAAGTGCTCCAGCAGCGCATCCCTGAACTCTTCCCAGGTAATTTCCCAACCTCCCTATCGGCAAACGTCGTGTCCAGCAGCGTCTTCCACCATCTCTTTGTATGGGACTCCAGGAAAGAGACAACCAAAGCCACCTTCTCCTCCCAAGGGTACCGTATCCCGGTCAACATCTCGTACATAATGTCCAGCCATTATTCTGTCCAGACACCTGACTCTGTCCCTAATTAGGATGGGGGAGAGAGTCCTCGAAAGATGCTCAGCTAGTTGCCCCCCGGGTTTGGCTGCGGAGCCGGAACCTGCTGAGCCCTGAAAGCCTCTAGAATAGCTGTCAGAGTCTGCCCCATGTCCGACTATAGAAACGGAGTGGGGACCGGGGGAGGTGGTTCATTATTCGGAGTCTGCTGGACTCCGCCCTGTGGTGTAGGCTGTGTTGGAGGCTGCATATCAAAAACCGTCTATAAGCAATTGACTCAAGCCTAATTAATAGTGGACAATTACATGTGATCCCCACATGGGCTCACCATGCTTCCGCTGCTTGGTTTGTCCCCAAACTAAACTCGAGCGGGGGTGACCCAGGGTTAGTGGACTTCTACTTTTCCGATCGAGGTTTTCCTCTGATACCACTTGTAAGACCCCATTTGTTTTTCTTTTAAAACACCGGGGTCTTAGGCCCAAAATAGCCACTTTGCGGTGACACCTTCATGCCCTGAAGGGTCATCACCACAAAGCGCTGATTCTGCCGGCCAATTCGATTACAGAAAGGTAGCACAATAAAGTAAAAGCAAGTCCACAGAAAATCACATATATAGAAATAAAAGTCTCCACGAAGGGAGAGTCCACAGAATAATATACTAGAGTACTAAAATACGGGCTTATGCCCGGTACATCAAGTCCTCACAACAAATCACTCATGCGGAAGAAAAATAGAACATCTACTCAAGGTCGAGACTCACGGTCCCGGCTGTATGAACTCCGGAGCTAGACTGCCCCATCTCCAAGCGCACCGGTCTCTAGGGCTGCTCCCCTGTGCTGGGCTCTACGATTCCCTAAAATGATACGGTTCGAAAACCGTTAGTCATAAAGACTAAGTATAATCATCCCCTACCCCTTCCCCCATGTCTCCTAAGTACCGAGCGGAGAGGAAGAAAGGGAAGGACATGAAGGTGGAGATTAAATCAAAGAAAAAAGGTGGCAGCAAAACTAAACTAGCAATTCTATAATAAATAATGGTAATAAGACGAAATATGAAAAGTAACCTTCACTTATTAT